>JAOUWY010000001.1:24127523-24140238 GCA_025728095.1 Prietella phreatophila | reverse complement strand
AGTCTGCAGACTTGGCGATAAGGAAGTTCCACTTACTAGGATGCACGGTGTTCGCTCTGTCTTCCTCCTCATAACAGAGGCTGAAGGACAGCTCGGGTTCCGCTTGGTCAGCGAGCTCGGGGTGCGTGGCCGGGACGCGAGATGTGGCTGGTTTAGAGGGCGCGGGGCGCACCGTGGAACGAAGCATAGCTTGCAGCTGTGTCTGGTCG
The DNA here is from genome assembly GCA_025728095.1 of Prietella phreatophila. NCBI lineage: Eukaryota > Metazoa > Chordata > Actinopteri > Siluriformes > Ictaluridae > Prietella > Prietella phreatophila. The sequence continues at coordinate 24,140,029 of JAOUWY010000001.1, read as the reverse complement.
GCCATCATCTGTTTGGACCGGCTTGTTGCAGCTGTGTTAGTTGCGCGCCTTTAAGCTGGAACTGCGCCAGCGCTTCGTCCAGTTCCCTCTGCTTTTTCTCGACGACCCGGTTCAACTTCAAGTAGAGCTCGTCCTCCATGATCCACTGTGTCCTTATCCAGACGGGTTATTCTGTGACGACACGATGAGTAGTCGGACGCAGATGCAGATCAAGACTCTTTATTTAAAGCAATCGCAAACTTAAAGCATATGGAGCATATATGTAGCTTATCTGTGCTAACCTAAATGCAGGTGCTATTAACCTTAGCGAACAGAGGAACTTCCGAACATATTGCCATGTAGACATATAGACACAATCACAAACCATAACCCATGCCGGGCTCTCAAACCCCGGTGTATAAATACCTTATGTCATCAAGCACAACACAAAACACCTGTTCACTTGAATGAGGCGCCATAGCGGCCTCCCGCGGCCGTGGCGTGACATGACAGTCCTTTCGGTTGTAGCGCCACAGCTGCCTCCAGCGGCAGTGACGTAACACATCCTCATTACATTTGACTGCTCAGGTTTCTCACTGTAATTAAAACTGGTCTTTGAGGATTTGAGGCTCAAGGTAGATGCTTCCTAATCAGGTCAGATGAAAGCCACGAGTCACGTGGTGTGACGACCACAGCCAATTTTTTTTTTACCTCTGCTGAAATGTATAGTCTGAGTAAGGAATAAACATTGCACAGTGTGCTGTTATAGGAAAATAGTCAGTGAATGGGTGTTGTGTTATCTGTTTTCACCCCAAGGATGAATGCTTTCCTATAAGTGTTTTACTCCTCTTATACCCCATCAATTTATCAAAAATTACAATTGTTAATAGATTTATGAAAAACACATAATATTTTAACTGTTTATTGTTATGTTTAATGTTGTGGAATGTCTGTAAGACCAGTTAGTTCCATCTTGTCATGTATCATGAAACTCTGGACTCAAGTTCCCATCAGCCACTGCACTGCCTGTCACATGACCACCTGCAACTGATTCACGTTTGGTTAATGAGCACTCATGGGTATTTTTATAGTCATTGTCTGCACTGTTTCCTTGTCTTTTGTTGTCCTAGACTTTTGTCATGTATGTCTCGATGCTTTGTTTCATGCCACAGTGTTATGCCAAGTTGTCTTAGTGTCTTTGTTTTGTTAAACGTTTGTTTAAATAAATGTTAATATCTGCACTTGCTTCTGCCTCAACCTCGATACGTGACAGAATGAAAGACTGGTCATCAGAAGCAGCAGATCACCAAGATGGATGCCTGGTTTGCAGCACATGAGGAGTTGTGTAGAGGACTATTCAAGCAGGGAAGAAGGACAGATGAACTACTTGCTCAGAATTCAGTGGAGGATGTCGCTCTGCCTCCACGTTCCGTGAAAGGTGTCGCTCCATCTCCTACCGGACTCAAGGATTCCCCACTGTTCAACTACCTCAAGGTCGCTCTGCTTCCATGTTCCGTGAGAGATGTCGCTCCATCTCCTACCGGACTCAAGGATTTCCCACTGTTCAGCTACCTCAAGGTCGCTCAGACATCATATTCAGTGGAGGACGTCGCTCTGCCTCCACGTTCCGTGAGAGACGTTGCTCCATCTCCTACCAGACTCAAGGATTCCCCACTGTTCAGCTACCTCAAAGTCACTCAGCCATCCTGCTCGGCTGTGGACGCCGCTCTGCCTTCCTGTTCGGCTGTGGACGTCACTCCGCCTTCCTGCTCGGCTGAGGTCGTCACTCTGGATTCCTGCTCGGCTGAGGTCGTTTCTCTGCCATACTGCTTCACTGAGGACGTCACTCTGCCTCCATGTTCCGCTAAAGACATCTCTCCTTTTCTTTGCTGTGCTCAGTATGTCGCTCTCACGTCCTGCTCCACGGAGGACATTGTTCCCCCCTCATGCGCCGTGGAGAGTATTGTTCCTCCCTTGGGACTCACTGAGAACCTCGCTCCTCTCCCTGGTCTCGCGGAGAACCTCGCTCCCCCCTTGAACCTCGCAGAGAACCTCGCTCCCCCCTTGAGCCGCGTGGAGAACCTCACTCCTCCCTTGAACCTCGTGGAGAACCTCACTCCTCCCTTGAACCTCGTGGAGAACCTTGCTCCTCCCTTGAACCTCGTAGAGAACCTCGTGCCCCCCTTGAACCTCGTGGAAAACCTCTCGCCCCCCTTGAACCTCGTGGAGAACCTCTCTCCCCTCTCCTGTCCCATGGAAGAAATCGCCCCGCTTTGATGCTCTGCCAAGGACGTCGCCCCGCTTTCATGCTCTGCCAAGGACATCTCTCTGCCTCCCTGTGCCGTTGTGGAAGCCGCTCTGCCTCCTGGTTTTGCTGAGGACTTTTTGCCCAGGGGGGCAGTACCATCAGATGGAGGAGGTATAATTTTGGGCTCTCCGGGAGTAGCGCCCTTGGGGAGGGTTTTGGGTACTTATACACAAAAAACACAACTTGTCACGTTACTGAGAAATTGAAAAAAGACTTCTCAGGTGGCACTGCTTTTAAAACAGGCCTGGTTCTGTAATGGAAATCACTGCATGGGCTCAGAAACACCTCCAGAACTCATTGTCTGTGAACACAGTTCACCGTGCCATCCACAAATGCTGGTTAAAGCTCGATCATGCAATGAAGAAGTCATATATGAACATGATCCAGAAACACCGCCACCTTCTCCGGGCCAAAGCTCATTTAAAATGAACTGAGACAAAGTGGAAAACTGTTCTGTAGTCAGACGAATCGAGATTTTAAATTCTTTTTGGAAACCATGGACGTCATGTCTTCTAAACTAAAGAGAAGATGGACCATCCGGATTTTTATGAGCGCTCAGTTCAAAAGCCTGCATCTCTGATGGTATGGGAGTGCATGAGAGCCTATGGAATGGGCAGCTTGCACATCTGGAAAGGCACCATCAATGCTGAAAGGTACAAATGCTTCCATCCAGATTCCATCCCATCTCTACTTCTGAGAGACTCTGCCCCTCTGAAATACTCTTTTTTTTAATACCCAATCATGTTACTGACCTCCTGTTGCCAATTAACCTAATTAGTTGCAAATGTTCCTCCAGCTGTTTCTTTTTAGTAAAACTTACTTTTCCAGCCCTTTGTTACTTCAGTCCCAACTTTTTGCTGTTTTTTTTGTGTTGCAGCGATTAAATTCAGAATGACCTTATTTTGAAAAGGATGTACATACACACTCATTTGGCTGATGCCCTGCAATTTACAGATGTATACGAAATACAATTGATTTTAAATTTTTGTTTTCTAAATAAATGCTAACATGACTACCAGGCGAATAGTACGACTAAGTAATTTTATTACATTGTTATTTTGCAATATACTTAACTTATGTTTAATATGTTTAAGTAGCCTTCTTCTCTGGATAACTTGTAGGGGCTGCACCCCAGTGCCCTATATTGACCAGTGCCCACTGTTGGTTGACCACTCCTGGGGAGGGTAACAATGGTCTTCATGGAAACAATGAATTTCCTCCATTCGTACACAGTATGTCTGACTGTGGAGTGATGGAATCCAAGCTTTTTAGAGATGGTTGTGTAATAGCGATGTGTCCTTCATGAACGATTCGTTTACTCTGAACGGATCTTTAATATGACTCGGGAACAACGAGTTGTCTCAGAGATTGATTCGTTCATTTTGTGTTGACCACGCATGTGCCTCAACATCCCCATAGGTTCTGTACAGGAAATAGTAATGATTAGTTCACCTCTTGAGTCTTCATGTTCGAGTCATTTGTTCATCACTTCACATCCCCTGTACAGATTGCATTCAGCCTATGGGGGGGTCACAGGATGAAAGAATGACTCGCACCCAAAGACTCGAGAAGTGAACTAATCATTTCTGTTTCTGCAAACAGTCATGACAAATGTGACGTCTAAGAACGACTCGGATCAGGAGGTGAGGTGAAGTATGATTTGCATAGCCTGAAGATACAGCTAAGCAAATAATTAATAGTTTCTGTGTCTCATAATTTGACCTTGTGTGCATTAGCCTGTAGTTTATTTTTTATTCCAAATGTGACATACAAGTACTAGATGTGTTGGGGAATTTAACATGTAATATTTTCATATATATATTCTGCTGAAATGAACTAAATGACTCGGAAAAAGATTCATTTTGCCGAATGAGATTCAAAGATCTGAGTCAGTAAAATGATCTGAACTTCCCATCAAAATTTTGTAACCTTTTCCAGCTTGATGAGCATCAACAACTGCTCAGATCAGACATTGATATATCCCTGTTCTTTAAATATAACAGAGTGCTCACTCACAGCTGATCGTCATCCCACTGAAAACACCTAACTCTCATATAACCTTCGAATTAAATGCTAATCCTAGAGTTTCACATACGTTTACCACTCACAGATATGTAATATTGGATCATTTTCCTCAGTAAATAAATGACAGAGTATATTATTTTGGTCTCATTTGTTTAATTGGGTTATTTTAATCTACTTTTAGGACTTGTGTGAAAAGCTGATAATGTTTTAGGTCACATTTATGCAGAAATACACACAATTCTAAAGGGTTCACAAACTTTCAGGCTCCACTGCAGTATATGAATCTATCTGAAATTCAGAAGCGCTTTGTCATGAATAATAAGCCCAATATCACTGCCAATATGGGGCAGTGGTAGCTCAGTGGTTAAAGGCTCTGGGTGACTGATCAGAAGGTCAGAAATTCAAGCCCCAGCACTGCCAAGCTACCACTGTTGGGCACTTCGGCAAGGCCCTTAACCCTCAATTTCTCAGTTGTATAAATGAGATAAATGTAAGTAGCTCTGGATAAGTGCCTCTGCCAAATGCCATAAATGTAATGTAAATGTAATATCAGTTACGATATTTCCAGTTACCATAACTGTGCATGCCATCATACAGTGAGACAGTTTTTCACTGGAGTCTTTCCGCTATCTTTCCGCTTATGGCTAAATAAGCATGCTTGACACTTTCCTTCTTTTGTTCAATCTCAATTAAGAGCTATTAAGAACGGCTTTCTATTAGATTAAATGCAAGCTGCTTTTACAGTGGCACTAGGAAACCAGGTCAGCATTTATAACTATCCCTACTGTCTGGAGTGCCTGTTTTACTGGGTGAGGAGCCTGGTTTGGAAACGTATAATTGGAAGTCATAAATCAAGAGCTGTAACTGCCAATAGAGTGGACTTTTCCCCTACAGGTGGGTGATTGTAGACGCCACATTGCTATTTTTGAGACTAATTAAGATAAAGATCTTTGACAAACATGTGAAACAATGGCCGGGAAGATATGGGTACTGTAGTCCATCAAGGATCAGAAAAAGACAGGAAGAAAGAGAAAGACACAGAGCAAGGAAAAGACTTTCAGTTGATATAACAAGTTTAAAATGTTGATTTACATAGATCACATCAGCCTTCTTTTAGTGAGTAAGAGGCATGTACACTAGATCCTCTTGATTCATGCTAGACATGCAGTTTGCGAGTTGAGGAATCTCAGTCAGTTGATTTATAGTGCATGTTTTTACATCAACAGCAACTTGACATGAAGCATCTTGACCATAACTTGTGGTTCATTGTTATTTTTTATACATCTCCATCTTTTCAGAGGTTTTATCTGCTTTGTAGCTCAGTCCAAAGGATTTGCCAAGGTGATCTTCCAAAGAGCCCAGCCAAAGAGTCTGAAGTAGTGACATTTGATTTATACTTAAAACCGTCCTTAAAATATTGTTCTACACTGCACAAAATATGTTTGATCTACATTCAGGATTGAAAATCTCCATTTATAGAATAGCTGCATTCATAATATTTTGCGAACATGCAAAAGGATGAAATTTGCAGGTATTCTATAGAGTGAGATTTTCAATGAACATATTCATATGACTATACAGTAGGATATGACAGTGATAATAAAAAATGACATTGAAAAGAGAAACATTTTAACAGCAGGCTTTCTTGATAGAACATTGAAAATTTCCAACAAGTACTTCTGTAAAAGACTTCCGTAGTTTTAAATCTAAATGTTTTGTACCGTTAATATAGAAGTGGTTAGTACCTGCCAAATGTGGTCCAAGGAAGGACAGGTGACAGGGTCATGGGCATCCTAGGCTCATTGGGAAGCGAAGGCTAGCTTGTTTGGTCCAGTCCCATAGAAGAGATGGCACCAGTATGCACTATGGAAAGAAGACAAATCAGCGAGGCAGGGTGATGTTCTTGGCAATGTTCAGCTGTGAAACCTTGGGTCCTGGCATTCATGTGGTGTTTCTTTGACACGTACCACCTACCTAAACACTGCAGGCCAAGTACACCCCTTCATGACAGTGGTATTCCCTAATGCCAGTGGCCTCTTTCAGCAGGATAATGCGCCCTGCCACAATGCAAAAAATGTTTAGGAATGGTTTGAGGAACATCTGTGGTATGTTCTGGACAAACAAGTCTGATCCATATAGGCCCCACCTTGCAATTTACAGGAGTTAAAGGATCTGCTGCTAACGTCTTGGTGCCAGATACCACAGCACACATTCAGGGGTCTTGTGTAGTTGACGGGTCAGAGCTGTTTGTGTGTATGTGTTTGTATGTGTGTGTGCTTAGAAGCATTATTTGCATAAATACAAATTCAAATACAAAAGAACTACTTATTAGAAGATACATACATGGCACATATTAATTGTGATTATCATTTTATATAGCATCTATCAAATGTAGTGTCTTGCCTTAAGGACGTCTGGGAGGATTAATTGAGAAGACTTTGTTTAAATGAATTGAGAGCTAATAGTAACAGTAGGTAAGTAGAAATTAGGGTAGGCAATTAAGTGTAAATGTTTTCTTCAGCAGCAGTCTGGACACTGATTTCCTCAATCCTGGTTTTAGATTGGCCTTTTACTCAGGTACTGTCACGTGTCACTCGTGATAGAATAGCACACATTACTGGTTTGATGGCAGTATGGGTCGATGTGAGAGATGAGCATTGCTAAACAAAGAAAGCTAGCAATGTGTTAAAATAACAAAGCTACGGAGCTCATTGACTGAACAGTCTACTATATTGGTCTTAATTAGAATGGATGCATTATTTATCCATCTTAAGTCACTGCTTGCCTAGACACTGTTGAAGGTTTTCTTTTGGATGTGAAATTGAAAAGCCGAGTATCATGAAAATATATTAGGATACAGCAAAACACTGATTTGGTTCTTTGCTTTCCACTTTACATGGGTATAGTAAGAAGCCAACAGTGATAAGAAAAAAATATTAATAGTGGATTAAAGCAACGTGTTCGACAGCCTAAGTCATGGGCTGAGGGTTAAAGCCACCGAAAATAATCAAGTACAAGATAGCATCACAGGAGACATGACCTGTTGTCTATGAGATACTCATGTATACTATTGCGCTCTCTGCTGTCCTATACGGAGCTTTATGATTCCACTGAAGCACAGGTTAATCCCTTATCTTCATTATTCCGTTGCCGTGCATATACTTTAAATATTCTCTAGCTGTGCTGAGGGAAAGAGCTTTCTTACTTTTCATTATCCCAGATGGCTTTGTATAGAAGCAGCTCCATAGCGGTAATTTGGAAGTAAATCAGCTTATTTCTAAAAACTGATTTTCATTCTTGAAAGGAGCCCAATTTGGCCCATGTGAAATTAAAAAGCTTTCTGGCTTTCATTCAAATTGCTGAGGTGATAGGTATTGTTTATTAAATGAATGGCTCGACCATATGGCTCATAAAAACAGCATGCAAATATTGCTAAATCGAGCATGGAAATAAAAGACGCGGTTAAAACCTCCGCCATGCTTTTTTGCCAGAGTGAAGTCTGGAGAAATTTAGTTTGCTGTTTTCGCTTGCATTTGTCCATTTTTCAGTGTTAAAGCTGAGACTGGGTCATCTCTGTTGACCAGACACACACCAGAGTCTCCTGAGATTCTTCATCTTTTTCGAAAGCTTTTTCTGCTGTTATAGTGCTCTGCTTTGAAACCTTAACAAAACCGTACAGGTAAACTTTTGGACTTCATTTAGAATGTCTCTTCACACTTAGACTAATCACGGCATGCAGACAATTGTCAGACAAGACATCTGCATTGAAGATGTTAAAGCATTATGTTTTTGTCATTGCCTTTTTATTTAACAAGCCACACTAGCAAGTGATTAATTAGACAAGATTGGATAAATCTGTGAAAGTCTTGTGAAATATTTTCCCCAGTGAGCTGCCTTCAGCGAAATCACTGACACAATATCAGCTACAGTAGCTGTAATGGTTCATGTTTAAAAATTAGAGTCAGAAATCTCTAGAATGTTGTGAAATCATACATTTGAGACAGCCCACATCAAAGGGCTAAAAGCAAATCCCGTTTGGGTTTGAACCATCTGTTGCTGAAAGAAGAATGCATCATGTACTAATGAGCCTCTTGTGTCTGCCCCAGGAGAAACTACCCATCACAAAACTTTAAGACAAGTTTTTCAGAGGGAAAGGTCAGACTGAGGTCAACATGATGCAGTTAGTCCAACATATAGAATTTAGAAAAAATAAAATTAACCTCTTACTGTGTAGTCATTCAAATATATTTTTTTTATCATTGTTGTGGTGCTTAGAGATCAGTAATACATCCGACAAATACAGAAATATATTCACATGTTCATAGCTCATGAAGCTGTTCTGTCTCTTTTTGTGTGGGATAAGACCAAATCTGTAGCATTCAAACATCAGTTGGTGTTATTGTTATTTTTTAGTTTTGTTTTTTTTTCTAAACCATTTTGTTTTCCTACCATCTGCTTTACAGATGAGTTCCTGGAGATACAAACCAAATCAAGAGAACTGGAAATTCATTCATCCATGAAACCATTTAACTGCATTCTGTATGTGTTACGTCAAAGCAGAACTCTGAAATGTGTAGAAAAAGGCTTGGGAAAATGCACAGGAGACACAAATATCTGAGCAAGAGTCGGTTGCAGAATCACTCATTCAGTGCAGTGCTTAGGGGACAAAGAAAGGCTTTCCAACAAATTGCACTGATGAAATAAGTTTTGTTTCCTCCACCCACTGGAACAAGCTGTGTGTATTTTGGACTATTCTATCCAGTTTATTTTGTGAGCAGAGATGTCAGGCTGCAGAAGCATACCTGCATGTAGTCTGTGGTTGATCAAAACATTGTAGTCCATGAAAGACAAAGCCTTTCAAATCCCTGTGCAAACTGCAAACGCATATAAAATCTGATATGTTGTGAAAATATGTTCGCGATGTTGCAGCTGACATTAGACATTCTTTCTGCATTGATTTGTGTGCAGCATACTGATGTAATGTCCATCCATCCTTCTATCTTCTATACTTCGGGGTAGCATGGGGCACACGGTGGGGTACACCTTGGATAGGGTGCCAATCCATTGCAAAGCACAATCACATACACTCTTACAGATACACTACGGACACTTTAGACACAATCAGCCTACCATGCATGTCTTTGGACTGAAAGAGGAAATTGGAGTACTCGCAGGAAACCCCCACAGCACGTGGAGAGCATGCAAACTCCACACACACAGGGCCACGGTCGAACCTCCAACCATGGAGGTGTGAGGCGAACATGATAACCACTAAGCCACTGTGCGCCCTTTGACGTCATGTCACTTATGTAATCTTTTGCTTTAAGCTTTTGTGGTTAAAGAAAATGCACTTACACATAAACCCTTTAATATTGACAACAAGCTAAATTAAATACTTTGGAGGAAATAAAATTTTATGCTATTGGTGTTGTAGCTGTTTTTGAAGTGGTCATGTTTTGGGCAGATTCGGCAACCGTCTCTTGTCACAAAATGCAATTACAAGTGGTCACTGAAGACCCAGTTGAGACACATGAAAAGGCCAGGTGTGAATGGCTATCCATCACCACTGACCACTTGTGATCCGATCACCCAAGGCGTATGCTAACACCATGGCTTACTCATTAGGGATTCAGATCTAAATCCAGATATCTGTAAACCCACTCCGTGACAATTTATCTTGTTAAGTGCTATACAAATATAATACAAATGAACTGATCTAAACGAATGCTCCAGGATTTTCCAACCTAATCTGTCTCTTCCACATCTGTAACTTTTGGGCAGTTATCACGGACATTTTGACTTTGTTTGCACAGCAGAAGGAACATATGATCAGTTGACTGAAAAGTCATCTATGATGAAAGTCAGAATTCAAGGGCAGTTGCATTCTGTCAAGAAATGTTGAAAATACACCACAATATAACAAATCTACAACCATAGCACTCTAACAAATTTAAGGTTTTAGTATGTGAATGTTTTACCAAAGTTGTTTTTAACCAAAGTTTTGAACACTAGAGCAATACAGAAAAAAAGGAATTCTGGAACTTTCTCCTTTTCTGTGGCATCCATATGATCAGAACTACACAAAACCTAAGGAATAGCCATAAAGTCTTCCTTTTAAATAGTAGTCACAGCTCATAATGGACAAAATACACAGATTTAGAGAATCATTTCCAACTACCTTTGAATCATTTGTAAAACTTCAATGTTTTACATAAACATTTTATTCCACAGTACTGTTGAATTCTCTATTCTTATTGGTCAGAATGTTTTCATTCATTTTCTGACTGTAGTCGTGGCTTTAATTCAAATCACAGCTTTATATTAATGCACTTGTTCTAATCTAGTGAGCTTCTGATGAGGTTTTTCTTACAGGTACTGTGGCATGACAAATGTGAAACCACTCTTAAACTGCTTTAAACGGTTACTCAAGCTCTTGTGTGGATAGTCTTTGTAACCACATCTGGAGGAGTCTCAATGTGGTGCTTTATAAGGTTTGCGTGATTCAAAGGGTCCTTTCCACTTGGTAGTAAAACCAGTATCTTATCTCCTGGTGCAAATTCCCGTAGTCAAGTACCCCTGTCATACAATACAGACTATCGTTCTTGGGCTGGACGCAAATTATCCTGTGTTAGGTAGCTCAAGGTGTGGAGTTTTGCTCTCAGGTCCAGAACATACTGAATTTTATTTTTATTGTTAGAAGGTCCCTCCTCCCAATTTTCTCAAATGATGTCTAAGATATGGCATCTTAGACATCATATTAGAAAATTGGGAGGAGGGGTTTTGCATTCTGTACAGCAAGTTGTATGGAGAAAACTCAGTGGAGGCTTGTAGGACTTCTCGTACTACAAACAACAAAGGTTCAGGCCATTTATCCCAATCCCAAACATCATCATGAACAAACTTACGAATCATATTTTTTAAGCGTTTGATTATACGATTCAACCAGACCATACTTTTGCAGATGATAAACAATCGATTTAATCCTCAGTGATTCTTAGAGTTAGTGAAGCGTGCATGACAAAAAGGATGTGCCCTAGTCAGTCAGGATATCTTTTGGGATCCCAACACTTGTGCTGAGATGTTGCGGAGAGGCACAGCTTCTGGGTATCCTGATGCATAACTCCAACACAAAGTGATGCCCTTGTGCAGTCTGTTCTAATGGCCTGACAAGGTTTATACCAGTTCTTATGAAGGGTATCTTGATCAATGGGAGCAGGCTCAAGGGCAATTTTTCTGGTGGCTGGAGGATTCACCAGCTAACATTCGCGACAAGCCATTAGGGTTTTAGGGTTTTATTCTGCCCTAAATGCCTAGACATGGGATTATGAGCCGCACCCAAAGGGTTTTTATTACCAATGATTGGGTCGTGTCTTCCTTAGTTTGGGTGTCCTGTATTACTCTATTTAACATATGCTTAATAATTGAAAAATATGGGTGGGATAGCGCAACATTAGGCTGAATTTGCTGAACATCAACTACTCTCACTTTGTCGAAGGTGTGCCTCAGAGTCTCTTCGCATGACTGCTCCAAGTGGAAATCACTGCCAAGGGTGGAGGGGAGCCCTCCCCACCGTCCATGTCCCCCTGACACAGAGCTGACACCGATGGCCTGCGCACCACCTCTCCAGCCAATGCTGCGAACATTCCACACCATGCCTTGCTACTCTAGGACCCATCCACAAACATTTCTTGTACTAATGCCTGAAACCCTGTCCAATTTGTCCCAAGAATTAGTGGATGGGTGAGGCATGGACTAACCTCCACTTTATGCTTTTACCTCCAGAATTTAATAATGACTGGGACCAGCGGATTCTCATGAACATCCCCGTGCACACACTTCACCTTCACCTGTCGTGCATTTCCCAATGCCCCCCAATACCCCATGGTCCGAGTCCTGGATTTCATTTGGTTTGATGAAAAGGTTGGACAAGATTCAAATAAAATAAAATAAAATAAAAATTCATGTCAATTCAGTTTCTTTTGATTTTTAATAATTAGGGTTCTCAGATCTGTGCTGCTGACGTCAGTAACTATTCAATGAGACTGTCGTTCAGTATGACTCACGATGCACACACACCACAACACACTCTCTTTTCTGCCTCTTTTTCTGGCAACTTTCTGTAGATGGCTGCCTGCATCCAAGTTCTGAGTTCAAGCTGTATTCAACTTTAATGTGAACCTTGTGTGCTGCAGCA
>JAOUWY010000001.1:24004071-24036105 GCA_025728095.1 Prietella phreatophila | reverse complement strand
ATAAACCAAACATACCTTCCATGACATAAGAACAGCACTAAATATGATCATTTCCTGTCAGAAAGAACAGCACAATGTGTTAACTCCATTTTACAACCCACTATAAGTACTGAATCATGCATACATTCAATTACACCTAAGCATGTTTCATTTGTTCTTATACACAAAAGAAAATAACTTTGTATTTTTTCCCCTACAATTAAGGTATGAAGATAGTAATTTACAGATGTGTCAATTCCAGTTCTTGTACTGTATATCGGAGGTGTATAGCTCCAACACATATATATTCCTAGTGTGTAAAGTCTCTGGTTCATGTCGTTACTGTAACTAACTGATGGCAACAACAAAGTGTTCAATAAAAATTACGCTTTTTTTTGCCTTGCATTTTCAAAATTGTATCTATGACTCGCTCTGTATAAAGCAAAGCAAAAAAACAAAAAAAACACTGCCATTATATTCTGATCACATTTTCTTAACACATATCACATTCAAGGCAGGTACAGTAACCACAGCTATAGAATAGCAGATACAGATGCATATAATAAAGCTGATCAACAAAAAAAATCACTAGTATCCAAATATAAATATTGATTTCATACTGACAACATTATAAGGAACAAACTCTTCCTCAAATACAATCTTACAGGAGCATGAACAGTCTGAAATTTCACATCAGTATGCAACACACTAGCAAATACAACACTTATCAATTGTATATTCAGAACTGTCTCACATTGTTCTCTTCTATTTTTCATATTTGTTACATTTGTTTAAAAAAAGCCTTTACTGCAGTCCATGGACTGATATAGAAGAATACGATACATCCTCTGCAAGTAGTAAGCAGAACCACGTAAGTACTTACAGGACAAGTATTTATTCCTTACTCTTGCATTTTCAAAGCAAATCTGCCACAAACTAAACTTGGTACCATTTTTACTTGGAGTAGGTGGTTTTTTTTGTCATGTTCTTCAGTTGGTTGTGATGACGTGATCTTTAGCAAGAGATGATGCTCTTCCCAAACTGGGCCGTGGTGGTATGCAGCTATGGGGTTGAAAACATACTTAATATTAGTCAGCACCTGTCCAGGGTGTAACCCCGCCTTGTGCCCTACGCTCCCTGGGATAGGTTCCAGGTTCCCCGTGACCCTGAAAAGGATAAGCGGTGTAGAAGATGTATGGATGGATGCTTTAGTCAGCATTGTGCTTTGAATTTTCTTATAACTCAAAATTGCCTGCCACAGCATCTTCTCTGCAGCAACCTAATTAGTGCCATTGACTGGTGTATCATAAAGAGAAGAATACATGTTATGAGACTGTATGCAACAAATATTTCACTTCCGTGTGAATGCCACTCACAGGAAGGTAAGTAAAAAGAGCACCAAACTTCCTGTTTCTTGAATTCAACTGGGACGAACATTTATCAACATTCACAAAAATTTTTATATATGAATGAATGGATGGAAGAATGAATGAATACATGAACGCTCTGTCCTTTGGAACATCAGACATAATCTGACACCATACTGATGCCCACAAATGATATGATCCATAACCTTTATGTGGTTTTGAGTCCCAGCTCCTCATGAATGGATCTCAGAATATAGATTATGATGTGATTAAGCCCCTGTGGTATGTCTGCTTTGCCGATGCATTCTATACGAAGTGTCAATCTGTTCAAGTGGCAGTTTGAAGGAAAGTAAAGAGACTTTCTTTTTACTCTCACATGTAGCTCTTTCCTGTGGAGGATCTCATCTGAAAGATGACATAAGCTCTCTCTTTTTCAAAATGAGACGTTTGAGAATGTTCCTTAGCATACACAGTGTTACTTAGCTTACATTTTTCACAACCGATATGACGAATACATTCCGCTAAAGTCACACAGGTGCAATAAAGACAAAACATATTTAGTTCCACGGCTCTATTTTGTTCATTTCCTTCCACATACATGAGAGAATAGCTATTTTTGTGGAAAATCACAGGATGAAATTTTACAATTTCATTTAATTTTGCCAGTTAAACAAATTAAACTGTTTGTGTAATACATATCTAGACATATCTAGATATAAACTTATATAATTATATAATATATTAACTTTAATAATACACTTTGTTTTATAGATTAGTAGACTAGACAACATTTCAAACTAAGAAGATGAAAAATATCTACGTTAGTATTGAGTTTATCACACAATATGTTTTCTCCATGTCTGAGGCATGCATTTGCCTGAATGTCCCCTCAAGCATCCATAGCCTTACTCTGTCATGTGTGCTGCTGGTGTATAGTTTCAATCTTCTGGATGAGAAGACTTCAACAGAATTTAGTTGTTTCTGGCCCTTATTTTGTTGTATAATGATATCACTAACAAATTCAGAAAAACGAGGTAAAATGTTTTAAAGGGTCCAATGAAAATGCCTCTCTCAAGATTCAGGACATGGTCAGTAAGAGTGGCTCTTTTGAGGTCATTCTTCTTTGTGTGCTACCCCCTCCACCCATTTCTTCTTTCTTTTCTCTTCTTCCTATTGTTTGTCCTCTGCCTATTTCCCATCTTTTTTTTTTTTACCTCTTCCAATTTTCTTCTGTCTTCCTCTAATCCTTGTCCTTTTGCTTTTCCTTACGCTTCCCTTCTTTCCAATAATTCAACTGCGTCTTAATCTTACATTTGTTTTTTTTTTCTCCAGGCTCTTCTGTGGTTTGTTCAGGCTGCACGCATTTAAATGACTCATTTTTATACATAGGAAAACGAACAGTTTAGCAATTTGCACTTTCTATGGTGTGTGCTTTGTTCATTAAGCTGATTAAATTACAAGTTAAAATGGTTTCACTTTATAATAATTCTCATTGTACATCATTATTGAATCAGAACTTGACAGTTAGCAAATGTTTAAAAATTATAGTTCGTGTAGTTCATGTCATTAATATGTCAATCATAGTTATTCAGAAAATTAAGAAATGTTTGAATTAAATAGCACTTAATGTATTCAACTCATAGCTATATGTAGTCACTCATATGTTTATGTGCTAGTATAGGATTATTTATTACAATGAAAAAAGTTATTCCAAACTAGGAAATGAATACGTGTTCCTAAATGAGAGTGCATGTAGCTACATGTGTACACTCAAGTTACATACATTTTCCTTTACCTTTATATCTTTCATGGCAGAGTTTTGTTTGTTGTGCTTGGGAAAATGATGCAAATGTTTTTCCGAACCATGAATTAAATGTTAATAACATGGTTTTGTGCATTTTATGCAAAGTGTTTGGTAGACAATGTGTATGCAATTTGTCATTTTTCAAAAGTATTAGTTGTTAATAAGAGTGTGTAAATTGGTTTGAGAGTGCTGATTATATATCAGCTGAGAAAACCATAAGTAACTCCCAACCAATACCCTTTTAAAATGACAACAGAGACAAAATTTATGTTCTCATTGTCATCAGCCAAGGCAAAAATGCTGCTTCTTCAACCTCATCATTGATCAGTGACTGACATAAACTGTCTGGTATGTCAGTGTATTCAGCGTCAGGTTTTGACAGAAATTCTGGCCCTTTTATGTGAAAAAGAAAACTATAGAGACCCCTGGAGGCACGCTCTTTAGGCTTTAGGAAGATACAGTACTCACATATTTCCACTGTCTGACTTTTGACTGCTTTTTGATTTCAGTTAGTCAAATAGCAATCATTTCTTATGTACTGTCTTGTCATTAAAAAATATAGACTCCTCACGATCCAGATCCAATCAGCTTGTCCATCTTTGTGTCAATGGTGGCAAATGTGGTATATTGGAGTGCTGGTAATTATGCACATTGTACTTGGAGTAGCTTATTTTTTAACAACAAACAGATGGCTGTTTCATTTACTGGTCACTGACATTAGCAATTAAAGTAAAAGTATGACAGAAATTTTGTTTCAACCGTCTGTCTGTCAACAATGAAGTCTATCGACTCACTGGTCTCTCAGCAGTGTCAGCGATTCTGGCGTTTTGTGATTCCACCCATGCTTTGTAATACACAATTCTTGCAGAATTTCCAGAGAGAATGAATGGTGATAGAAACCAAGGTAGATCTTAGATCTTAGTAACCATAACCTTACCAAGATTCTCCTGCTGGTAGTGTGTCCTTTTCCACAGTTGTTAGACATCTAGTTGTTTACCTTGAACACATCCTCAACAATTGTGGTCCTTTGTATACCTTTTGAGTATATCACTTGCACAACTTGCCAATAAAGTTGCATCCAACAAATGGACGCTTTTTCTGTATTCCTCCAGTTCCTGTGTCAAACATCTCAGTAGGTCAGAATTTATATTAGGAACTTGGTGAAGCTTAAATAAGAAATTATATTAAACACATATCAGACATAAAACAAGTTACAGATCCAGATCCAGACAGGTTCTGGATCCAAAACCTATCCCAGAAACAGTGGGTATAAGGGTACTGGATAGGACACCATGCATACACACACTCATTCACACCTAGGGACAATATGTCTTCTCCAAAAATCCTACTGGCATGTTTTTGGAGGTGGGAGGAAACAGTAGATCCCAGAGAAAACCCATGTAGACTTGGACAGCACATGCTGAAACTCAGATAGCAATCTGAGCTCAGGCTCAAACCAATGAAACTGGAGCTGTGAGTCAGCAACACTACCCACTGCTCCACCAATTCATGGTATCAGGAAAAAAGGTAATAGGATTTGGGCACGGTCTACTTCTTAGACAGTTTATTGGGTCATGCAGCTGCTTCTGCTCTGGCTTTACAATGTAAATTAAAGGTGTGCATCAAGACTGAGATCATGCTGGATCCAGCAAAAAAAAAAAACGTGCTGGAGCAGTTTTTTTATTTTTATTTTCATGTAAGCAGGCTTGTGGGATAAAGAAAGGCCAGACTGTTAAACATGAGTGTGTTGTAGACATAGTGCGATGTTTTTGATGAGTTTACTGTTTAGTTATTATTCATTAATCTTCAGTAAAACCTTTATCCTGGTGAAAGTTGCAATGGTTTAAATGCATAATGTATTTATTAACTGTCTTAATTAGAAGATACCAAGGGTAGCTACTAACAAATATATGTGAATGCAATGGTCTGGTCAAAAGTCTGCCAAGTACAGAGCTGTCTCTCACTCGATCTGTTTGTTAAACACTCTTTGCTATGAGGCTGAGAAACTCCACTGAAGTACATTCTGCTAACTAATGATCTCAGATAGCAGTAGCCCACTCCAACAGATGTCCTCTTATTAGAGAGGTCATGTAAGCCACAAATTCTCTTTCTGAGGCAAACTGATGTGTTTTGTCAGCAGACAAGTCAACAAAGGAAAAATGAAGCACTCACACAGGTAAGCTGTAAACACTGGCATAAAAAAAAGCCTAAACAGGGAACAGGTGACAAAAATCAGTCTTTAGCAACTGGACGAAGCATTGTTCCTTCTCAACTTCCTTGCTGCTGATTTGCTTCATGGTCAATGGCTAACCTTTTAGCTTTGCGATCCCTTCATTTTTTTCTCTTCGTTTTATTATTCTGTTGCTGTAAAATTCGTAACTGCCGCTAGTGTCGTGACAAAAACTGCTATCTCACATATTTGCTGTGAGAAGTTTGAAGTTTTTCATCTGAAACACAGGAGATTTACTGAGATTGTTTGAGATATGTCCAGTATAGCCTATGGCTTTAGTGCATCACATCAGTCCAAATATCTAGAACACACTGCATTTCTGTAGTTTGTCTTGTGGCTGTTTGCGTGTTTCCATGTAGCTGATTATCTCTACTCACAACTGATACACAGCACTTTTGATTCAATTCAATTTTATTTCTATAGAGAATTTAACAATGGACATTGTGACAAAGCAGCTTTACCGAAATATATAAATTCTGGATACCAAGATCTAGTTGATAATTTTATCCCTAATGAGCAATCCAGAGGCAATGGTGGCAAGGAAAAACTCCCTGAGACGACATGAGGAAAGGAACCTTGAAAGGACTCAAAAGATTGACACTGGATAGTGCAATTATAAATAATTCCCATCTATAACTGTATATGTATGGTGTGCAACTGTGTAAATAGAAATGTATGAGCTTATTAGCAATTTATGAGCTTAAGAGTAATTTAAAAATTCATTATATTTACTTCCTGCAATTACCTAGATTCTACATTCAGACTGCAATTAATCCGCTCTATGGTTCACTTGGAACCAGACTCATATCACCTCATTCAGAACATTTTGGGCAAGTAGTTTTAGTTTAGATAAAATGTGATTGAAATGTTCCTACCTGTCAAAATGAATATAGAGAAACACACTGTTTCCCTTGAGAACCATTGAGGGTTCCAGATTTGACCTTTTTTTCTAGAAGTGTATTACAGAAGTGTGTTGCATTTGTCACATGAAAGAAAGAGAAACAGAAAGCAAGCATGCAAATATTTCACAGAAATTGTGATATCACAGCAAACCAGTGACTACATTTCCTATCCTGAACTGCGGCCTACAAACATGGCTGCCATGGACTGCAATTCCCAGAACATTCATTCACTCACACGCACACCTGCATCCAATCTCACACACAATCACACCACAGCTTAAAAGGACTTTCAAGGCATTCACTCTTCGCAAAGTAGTGAGTGTTATTACCGTACCAAGCATTTGTACCCTGTTCCTCATTTTGATTCTCGTTCTTCTATCTTGTCTCTTGTTTCTAGTTCTCGTTTCTCGCCTTGTTTATGCCTGTTTGTAGATCGCTTGTTTTTTTGCCCACGCTATTGTCTCATCATTTGGATTTGTCTGCCAGCCGCTCTTTATTAAAAGCTCATCACATTGAATATGTGACAGTAATAGAACAGTATATAAATAATAAAATAATAACATAGCATTGGTTCACTTCACCTAATGAAAGGTAATGAAGCTGATAAACAAAAAGCAAACACCCATAATACCATTCAGTTCTGAGAGGGTGTGTCATTTATGAGAAAATAAACCTCGTGCAATGTTGGGGGATACATTAAGAGAAAGAGAAAAGATCACTGTCATTGGCAGTATGCCACTGAGAACTTAAAGCTGAAAGGCATAGTTTTACAAACACTCAGAGAGGCCTCTATCTCTCTCTGACAAGCGCACACTCATGCACAGCATCTTGCTGGCAGTCATTTCAGCCTAATCCAGTTTTCTACCCAGCTGCAACAGAAAGTCACCTTTTGGTGTTTGCACATTTGAATGCAAACAAGGGGTGGCTGTGGGGCAGTTTAGGGCTCACTTGGGTCTGGGTGTGAATGGGAACTGCTGTAGTCAGGCAGAAAAATGTGACAGGCAGCTTTATCACTGCTAGAATGCCTGAGCAGCTGAAAATTATAGCCTTCTTTGAGCTGGGATCCCCACAAACACCCACAGCCACACTGCTAAGCGCCTTGTGCCACAGCTCTTTCTTAGTATCTATGATACTCTTTGTGGGCTCCCAGTACTGGTTTAGTTAAGTAGAGATTAACTCAAAATGACCAGTGGTGTTCTTTTTGACCACTTACATTTTCTGCTAGTCCCTCTAGGGACATACTGTACACCCACCTACTGATAACCCCTTTCGTTCAGCCCAAAGTTCTTTCGAATTATGAATGTGGTGACATTTAACGTTTTGTCATATACATCAGGCTTACAAGCATTAGGTCATCATATCCACCAGTTCCACTGGTAAATATGTCATCTGTACAATGAGGAATAGCTGTAAGGTAGTTACCAAGGAAAGCATTACTTGTTCTGAAAGAATGTTTGTACGTCTGCCAGAATTACAATTGTATCAGCTGAATGATGAGGTCATTAGTTCATTTGGACTTAATTGAGCTGCAGATGTTCAATAGTTGTGTTGGAATTCAGTAAGTAAAACAAATCTTAAACACATTGCCTATTGGATCAGTGAGCGCATGTGGCAATAAAAATCCTCTTTATTAGAAGGCACATTGCACTGATCCTTAACTCTATTTAAATCAAATTAAGTATGAATTGAATATTAATTATTTAAACGTTCCTAAGAGATTATTATTATTATTATTATTAGCAGTAGTAGTAGTATTATACTTTGTCTTTGTGTGTATTATGCCATATATTAGTAGTATATTTTATAGTACTTTACAGTACAGCTGTAACTTACAGTATTTAGCTATACTGCAACCCTGTAAATCTTTTATATAATCTACCTTATATAATTGTCCTATTATAATATGATTTTATGTGTCATATGATTAAATCAATAACTCACAAACGTTGAGCCTGTAACTCTTAAAAGTGTAGACATTGAGAAACATGTAGGCTAGAATAAATATTTATTCTAAAAAATCATTGCACACGTACCATAACCTGTTAAGTTATTAAGTGATCTCAAATAAACATTTAGAATAGACATACTTATGTGGATTATGACACTGAATGCTATAAGCCTGTCCGTAAATAATTAACAAAAGTTCACTGCATTACTACAAATGCAATTTGTAGCAGCCAATTTCAACCCTTATTCTATATAATATAGAGAATATAATAACCCTATATAATTCTTTATAAAGAAGCGAAATTTGGATCTGAAAATGGTTTGAGCTAATGTAAAATGAGGTCATATTTTCAGTTAATCTTTTACATTGTAATGGCTTCAAAGAGAAGAGGCAAGACTAGCCAGATCACACTGATGTATAGCGCCATACTGGTGTAATAAAATTTTGCAATACCATCTCCAAAGTACCAAAACATGCTTAAGCACTGGTTGGTTTTAGATAATGAATGACTTTAATAAGTCTGTTGCTTAAGGACACACCACCAAGAAATACTGTTTTTGCAGGTTGTAGGTAATAATACTTCTCTTGTTTCTCTCTCTCTCTCTCTCTCGCTCTCTCTCTCTCTCTCTCTCTCTCTCTCTCTCTCTCTCCTCTCACATCATTGAAAGATCGCCTGCTTTGTAGTCTGTGACCCAGTAACCGGAGATGTTCCTATGTAACTGCAGTTTATGGTGAATTGTGATCGCACAAGTATCAGCTGACTGTGCCCTGTCACATTTTTTTCCAAATAGCTCCCTTTGACAATAGGTTTTGGTAATAATAGTGTATGTTTCCCTTACAGGAGAAGCCGTCAGTGCTATCTCACAACACCATCTCGTTTCTCATATTAGGCAGCAGTGATTGTTTGGTGAATAAGAAAATAGCTAGTAGGAATTCAGCAGGCATTCCAGCGTAATGTACTTATGAGACATGGCAGTTGGACATCTGTCTCAGAAGAAGTCATTAACAGTGACTGGTTGCCGATCTTGCTTAGGTTATGACAGCAATTCTCATGCAGGTTCTGAAGAAGTTTGGTTTACACTTTAATAGCAGATGGAACTCCAATAGAAGGTCAGTAAACCTAAATTCTGAGCTTCATTTGTCACCCCAAAAATTTTATCGCACATACAGCCAGAACAGGATTAGCTATGTAATTAATAGTTCTCTCTCTCTCTCTCTCTCTCTCTCTCTCTCTCTCTCTCTCTCAGCTTGAGATCAGAATAGGCTGCCCAGCTGTGTTTTTCTGGGTAGAAGTTGACCTGGACCCTCAAACCTCTGAGAGTGCCTCTGACCAGGCACTGAACTGGAGTCATAGACAGTGAGATGATACGAAGCAACTCTCAACAGCTCTCATCTTAACATGCACAACAGATTCCACTGAGAAGAAAACAAATGGGCAGAGTCTTTGAATGCCACACCACATTCGAAAAGAGTATATTCTACTAGAGTATGTCAAGGTTCACCTACCTGAGCAGAAGGAAACCCATCAAATAAGCACTGTTATCTAAAAATCTATGTTTGGTAGCCAAAATAAGGTCAACTTTCCATTCTTGAAGAAGCCTCAAGCTGTCTAAACAATGATAGTGGGACACAACAACAAGCAATGGGCAGCTAGCCTGGGAAAAGAGAACACATCGCTTAGAATAGATACAGAAGGGAAATTTCTTTATTTTGCTTTGGTGCAAAAATATGGACTTGTTTTAAACATATATTTGGCTAAATTGGACTCATTTTTATGTTTATCCCAATATGTGGAAAAAATTATCATGTTCCGTGAATGGCCTGGGATTGATCAAGGCGGTGTACTAGAGTGATGATATACCATTGTAAAGAAATTTTTAAAAATAGTTGAAATATTCATGCAAGTATAATTGTCAGATAAGTTCAACCATACCAGGCTACAAACTCTGGCAGTTTTAATAAAATAATCAAATACTGTGTTATGCTGAAACCCTTAATATTGAATTGTACGGTTATAATAACATAAATATTTCATCCCATTCTGCCCCATCTTCAATACAACTTCAGTCACACATGATTTGGCTAAATAAATACCAATCCCGTCAACACTGTCATCAGAACATACACCTTTATCACAGATAATCTGTCATCTATACAATACATTTTGTTATTCCCTCTCTCCTTGAGATGGTGAGTCATGCCCTGCTGCAACCTGAGCAAAGTGGCAGAGTGTAACTGTGTTAGAGCTCTTCAAAAATGGGTTTGATCTTTAGCATTCTCTTTCTTGCCGTGCCAGAGTTGTCAGAGCATCACACACACACACACACACACACACACACACACACACATGTGCACACACATGCACACATGCACAGATGGTAAAAGGTCACTTACAGCCAAACCCATCACCCAAAGCCATCCACTGTCGTATTGTTCACCCTATCTTGAAAGAACATCTCATTTACCTGACATTCACCTTGTAATTCTGTTTCAGATATGTCATCAGATGTTACATATATGCCCTGTATGTGTTTATGCATTGTGTAAAGTACTAAGTTGCACACTGTTGCAGGAGTTTCTTGGCACCAAGGCAAACATAGGTCTTTTTCCCTGAAGAATCCATGTCTTGTCACTTGTTCAAACCAGTTTTTGAAAGGAGCTTGGCAGATTCCCAAGTTCACTGAAACAGTCCTCAGCTGGTGTTGCCAGTTTATGAGACTAAGCCACGTAAGCAGAGTTATGTTACTTCCAGAGCTTCCAGGACGCTGTGTCATAGATGTGACCTTACACTGAACTAGCATTGGATATCGTTGAAATGTTCTTTGCAACAGACAATACTTGTGACTGTTGTCATGCATGGCAACAGGCTAGAAATATGTAGTATTTACATTATGTAACATGGATGACACTGTTGCAGAAAAGGTGGGGTTTACACAACCTGCAAGTTTCTTTTATGTTCTCCTTGCATAATGTTTGGGGTGTAAACCTCTAACACACCACAGGTACAAACAAAACTAAATCATTCTTGATAAGAATCTAGTTGACCACTCATCAGTGTATAGCTTTCATGACATTTTCTCCATGCCAGACAGGCCTGGGGAAATGCACATAACTAACTCAAAGAAGAAAACTCTACACATGTTTGTTGTGTGTTCTTCAATCTTATGAGTGTGAACAGGGCCAACCCAGGTCCTCGGAAGCCCTCTGGCTCTGTGAAAGTCTTGGCTGGGCAAAGAACTACCTGTCACGGGCCAGGACGCTCTGGCTGGCCTAATGCCTGTAGCTCTGAAATCAAAAACTTGGCTTTAAATAAGAGTGAACTCTGGCTCTAGCTAATGTTCTAATTATCACTGGAGTATGTTAGGCCAGCTAAGCATGGTGTCAAGTCAACTTCAGGTACATGTGGAACATTACCTCTTTGTGGGTATTTCACTGTGTATTTCAGCAAGAAATAATACTTCAGTTGTCAATAATTACAATAATGTCATAAATAGTATAGAACAACTCTGATATAATACACTATAATATAAATAGGGATGGCATGGTGACACACCAAGTAACATTACTGCCTCACAGCTCCAGGGTCCCCTGTTTAATCCTTTACTTTTGCTTAATCCTGAACTATCTGCGCAGAGTTTTGGATGTTCTGCCCATCTACGTGGTTTTTTCCTGGAAACGCAGGTTTTCTTCCACATCTCAAAAACATACTAGTAGGTGGATTGGCTATGTTAAAACGCCCCAATGTGTGTACATAGTGCACTGTAATGGACTGAAGTCCCATCCAGGGTGTAGTTATTAAATTGTGTTATACATATGATATATTGCTATGTATTTATGAATAAAATTTATAATCATTTGTTACTTGTTTTATTTTTCCACTATCACACAAATTCTTAGTCCGTGTTCTCATCACCATGGTAGTAGTCTTAGAAATGAAAACAGAGAGGACCAGGAGCAATAACACAGATTAAAAAACCTTTATAAAGCTAATTTCTCTGAATTTGTTGCTAAGTGTCTTTTGAAGTCACCTCAGTTGTTTTATAGAAGTGATGCAGACTAAATCTGTCATTAAATGGTTCAGGACTCAAATTGACCTTCCTCGGGTCTGTCACAATTTCCTAACTGTTTTTATTTCTTCTTTCAAGGAGACCATCAGAGATGATCCACTATATTCCTTTTCCTAACTGTGTTTGGCTGGAGATGATGAAAAAGATGAATTAATAATTCTATGCTCATGTAAGCATATTCTGCCAGTGACAAAGTACTGTCATCGCAAGCCATTTTTCATTCCTCTGTTTATACTCTCTTTTGACTTGTTTGCACTTTGTATATTGTCACACAGTTCTTACCTCACACATGCTCACTGTGCTATTGTTATGTCAGTGCAAAAATATGCCATTATGTTTAACATGCCATTAGATAGAGCAGTCCGTCAGTTTAAAAGTTAATTCAATTCAATTGAAATTGAACTCGGCTAAGCTAAAATAAACTTAAAGATAAACTTTACAGCACTTTTTGATCCATATTTTACTGAACAGCCATAACATTAAAACCACCTGCCTAATATTGTGTAGGTCCCCCTGGTGTCACCAAATCAGCTCTGACCTGGCAAACCATGTACTCCACATGACCTCTGGAAGTTATGAGGTGGGGCCTCCATAGATTGGGCTTGTTTGTCCAGCACATCCCGCAAGTACTCGATCGGATTGAGATCTGGGAATTTTGCAGGCCACCTTCTTCTATTGCTCCATGGTCCAGTTCTGATGCTCACGTGCCCATTGTAGGTACTTTTAGCGGTGGCCAGGGGTCAGCATGAGCAGTCTAATTTGTCTGACCGTACCCCGTAGGCAGCAGGCTGCAACATTAATTACATGTTTTATCATTTAATAAACAAACAAATAATAATGAGTATGAGAAAATGCAATGACATTACATTTTCCTGTTTATTGCACAGCAAGAGTACATGTATACTTATCCCCACTCTTTACGCTATGGACATGGCTGCTTTACCACAGCAATCCTCCTATTATTTTTGTTCCTTTCTCAGAAAATTACAGTTTTCACTGCATTAAGTGGAAAAGCAGTATTGATGTATTCATCCTGTGCTTGCTGGTCCTCAGGAAGGTTTTTGATTGAGTGCCATTACCACATTCTTTGCACATCTAAAAGGATGAAAAGAGAAAGGACATTGGCCTCTAATATCAGGCTTATGCAGGAACCATTTATGTTTACCTCTATCTTGGCTCTGTGCTTTAATTATCCTGCAATATTGTTCTTACATATTCCACAAATTGGGTGCAGGTTGCAAGCTGGTGCATGTCATGGAAAAAAAAAATCTACACGTAGTGTAATTTTAGACAGATGCCACATATGAGGAAGTAGAGCCAATGGGGAGGGAGATCTGTAATTAAGAGCAGTTTGATGATATTTCTTTTAGTTACAAAATGGATCCGCTTCATTGTCAGTCATGGTGGGCAAACACAAAAAGGGTGTGTGGACCTCCAAAGTTGCATCGCTTCACAAAAGCTATAGCTGTCATTACTGTACAATACAACTTCTGGAATGTGTGCTAAGTGATACCCTAAGTTTAAAAAAAAAAGTATTTTAATTCTTTGGTCTTGTGACGGGGTAGCATGGTGGCTTAGTGGTTAGCATGTTCGTCTCACACCTCCAGGGTCCAGGGTTTGAGTCCCGCTGTGGACCGGTGCATGCAAGTTCTCCCTGTGCTGCAGGGGTTTCCTCTGGGTACTCTGGTTTCCTCCCCCAGTTCAAAGACATGCATGGTAGGATGATTAGCATGAGTGTGTATGTGATTGTGCCCTGCAATGGACTGACACCCTGTCCAGGATGTACCCCGCCTTGTGCCCCATGCTCCCTGGGATTGGCTCCAGGTTCCCCACAACCCTGAAAAGGATAAAGCAGTATAGAAGATGAATGGATGGTCTTGTGATGAAATTGTATTTTATGAAGATTATTTAGCAGCCTCGAATGTACATCAAATGTTAGAAATTGAAAGGGTTTCAATGGGATATTTAATAAATTACTACAGTCTTTATCAGATGAGCTGTTTTGTATGATGTAACTGGTGTAACATATATTGAGGATAAATAAGTATTGGGACACTTTTGTTTTTGGCATTTTAATATACTGTAATTCCACTTCAAATCTACACAGATGTCTTTTGACTTGCTACTTAAAATCTATACATTCATTAGCATCAAGAAATATATATTTAACCACAAAAATGTTAAGAACAAAATGGACAGAGAAAAAGTATTCAGACACTATATTAAAAAAATAAATAGAACAATGAAGTAGACCAGAAATGCTGTAGAGCAAAGATGCCTAAAAATAATGAAATTAGTCATTTATACATTTTTAAAAAATGATAAAGAGCAATAGACAGTAACAGACTAAACAAAGTCGCTGTTTGGTTTAACAACCCTGTGCACAATCTGCACAAGCAGTTTAACAGAAATCCAGATATGGACTTCTAATGAGGTGACAGTGGCAAGGAAAACCTCCCAAAGACGACATGAGGAAGAAACCTTGAGAGGAATCAGACTCAAAAGGGAATCCATCCTCTTCTGGGTGGCTGTGCAATTATGAGTCATTATTCTTCCACAGCTGTATACTATAAAGTCAAGCAGGGCATCTACATGTGCTTCAGCACAAGCGTCAGTCTTTTCTTTTATTACATTATCAAAATGAAAACGTATCTCAAAATCTATCGTATCTAAGTGAAGATATTCACTGAAAAATGAATGAGACTTATGAGATTTTCAGTAAGTGTAAACTTTAAGCTAGCCCAGTGGGACCGATCTTTAAGGTATCCATGTGGTACCGAATATTCAGGCTATCTATTTGGGGCCATCCTTCATATCTGACCACTTGCTCACACCCACATGAAAGTAAATACCTCACACTCATCTGACTTTTTTCGTTGCATCCCGCAGGTTCGTACCTGTAGTCTCAACCAGATGTCCTGTTAACCTTTCTGACATTACTTCTAAAAAATGAATAGTGTGCCTCCTATTTGTATCAGTATTTGTATCTGTTAGGAGCAAGTTATCTGTTATCTCTGTCAGTGGGAAGATGATAACAATGTACACTGAGAGAATGTACTTGGTATTAGCTTGTTCACCATTTAAAACATATTTTTCTATTTCACATTTCCACACTGTCAGCTATAAAGAGGAATTTCTGCTATTAATGCACACAAATTGTCCAGTCATACAAAATAACTGAGAAGGATTACAATAATCTTAGTTTTAGTTGATGGAGAAAGTGGCAGGAGTATGAGGGACCACTATACCGTCTTACATACAAGATAAATAGTCATATTAATCAGGAGTCACATACTCCATCATACACGTTTGCATTCCACTGCTCAAAGGAAGGCAACACTGTGAGGCAGTAACTGAAATGTGTCTCGACTTATCAAGCAGAGCTTCAGTGATAACCAGAAGATAATTTGGATGGGGGACCTTTGGATTATGCAAACAGTAAGAGTGGCTAAGCTCCACGGCTAAACTTTTATGCAACAGTAGATCATAGCATGCATAATAGTTATCATAAGATTATTAGATAAAAGAGTAATGGAGTTTATGCTGCTTTAGAATAAAATGGGTATATATTAATAGGTTTTCACACTGTTTTACAAAGAAATGCTTTAATTTAAAATGTTGTGGTTATTCTTCAGTCAACGCAACTGTGTATAAACACTCACTATCCATAGGAACACCACAGTAATATTGGATAGGACCCCCTTCGCTCTCATAGGAGCATCATTTCTTCATGGCATGGACTCATCACAGGAAAGTTTCCTAGACCTTGTGATTCTGTTCTATGTTGACGTGATTGTATCACATAATTTCTGCACATTCATGATGGGAATCTCCTGTTCTAGCACATCCCAGAGGTCCTCTATTGGATTCAGATCTGGTGACTGGGGAGGCAACTCTAAACTAATTGTTATGTTCATGAAACCATTTTGAGAGAACTTGTGCTTTGTGACATGGCACATTATCATGCTGGAAGTAGACATTACAAAAGGGGGCCATGAAGGGGTCATGTGGTCAGCAACAATACTCAGATAGTCTGCGATATTCAAATGATGCTTAGTTGGTATAAAGGGACCCACTGTGTGCCAAGAAAACATTCCCCATACCATTACACCACCAACAGCAACCTGAACTGTTAACACAAAGTATGATTCATGCTGTTAACACCAAATTCTGACCCTACCTATCTACAGCAGATATTGAGATTCCTCAGACCAGGCAATGTTTTTCCTATCTCCAACTGTCCAGTTTTGGTGACCCTCTCCCCACTTTAGCCTTAGACTCCTGTTCCAATTCCAAAACCCATTGTAGGCTTCTGCTGTTGTAAACCATCCGCCTCAAGATTCAATGTGTTGTGCATTATGAGATGCTTTTCTTCTCAACCTGGTTGTAAAGTGAGTTACTGTAGCCTTCCTGTCAGCTTGAACATGTCTGGCCATTTTACTCATTCAGTCTTTGATCATTAACTGGCGATCTTCATTTGTATCTGCATGATTTTATGCTTTGCGCTGCTGCCACATGATTGGCTGACTGGATAATTGTAAAAATGAGCAGGTGTTATTATTACAGTTGCCAGTGCATGTACATTTGGTAAAGCAAAATGTCTACAATTTTCTAGTGTAATGCTTTAATGTTTCATGTATATGTTCATATCACTGCTAACTGACAAACGAGTAATACCAAAAAATGTGAGGCCTGACCACCCAACTGTAGTTGAATTAAGCCCTTAGGATAGAAATTTATGCATTTTGCCATTGATATCAGTATTCTGTGCAGCACAAACAATATTATCAGCACAGACACAGCCATTGTTTAATAACTGGAGTGCCAGAGGTAGATTTAATGTCTCAGCCATATGAGAAGAAATAGGAGCCATAAAGTTCTGATTTATGTCTTATAATTGAGAAAAGAAAAAATAAATCTGACTCAAGCATTATTCCTTTGAAAATTCCCACACAATATCCTCTGTTAGACTTTCAGTGCATGCGTCATTTCTTAGTGCTCTGTCTATAACTTAATTAAGTCTCATAATGACCAAGCAGTTATAATGTTTCATGCAGTTATGAAACATGTTCTATCTTGACAAGACAGTCAAAACAGTTGGGACATTCATTTGCGTTCAGACAAAATATGAGACCCACCAGTGGATTTAATGTGACTTAGCTCTTGCACAAGATTTCTAGATAATATCTGATAATTGTGAAGCATCACACCCTTAAAATTGTTTCACTACAGTACTATTCCAGTATTTCATTCCGAAAGGATGTGTTTTACATTCTGCCTAATTTGAAATTAATAAGTAAGTGGTTCTGTGAAGATTCAGTTCTTCCAAGTAAGCCGTGACAGCAGCAGCCAGATCCAATCATGCCGCCAGCAGCAGTTCCATGTACGGAGAAA
This sequence comes from Prietella phreatophila, assembly GCA_025728095.1. Lineage (NCBI taxonomy): Eukaryota > Metazoa > Chordata > Actinopteri > Siluriformes > Ictaluridae > Prietella > Prietella phreatophila. The sequence continues at coordinate 24,018,414 of JAOUWY010000001.1, read as the reverse complement.
GGTAGGCAAGCATAAATCAGAAGTACCTGTCAGATTCCAGGTGTGCACATGTGCACCCTGAATGGCCCATAATGTTAGGAGAGAAAGAACTCTGTCCACGACCACCCCATATCATTGGTGGATGCTTTGGCAATGACATGATTGTTGGAGAAATATTGAGAGAAAACTTAGTTCAGTGATATGCTTTTAGTATTGCTAGCACAGGAATGCATGCAGTTTCAAAGGCAAGAACAAGACCAGACTTCTGAAAAAGTTGGGACAGTATGGAAAATGCTAATAAAAACAAAGAGGAATGATTTGTAAATTTACTTTGACTTGTATTTAAACAAAAAAACATATAAAGACAAGGTATAAGATGTTTTACCTAATCAACTGCATAGTTGATGTTGTTGTTGTTTTTTTTAAGATAAACGTTTATTTTGAAATTGATGCATGCAACACATTCCAGAAAAGTTAGTACATGGGCAATTTAGGACTAATAGCGATGTGAAAAGTTGAAATAAGAAGGTGATGTGAAACAGGTGAGACAGTTGTCTAATTATAGTATATAAGGAGCCTCCAAAATGGCATCACTGTCTTAAAAACAGTCACGAGTCTGTAATGGAGATCCTGACATGAGCTCAGGAATACTTTGGTAAACCTTTGTAGGTCAACACCATTCACCGCTGCATCCACAGATGCAGGTTAAGGCTTCACTATGCAAAGCAGAAGTCATACATCAACACTGTCCAGAAGCTCCGCCCACTTCTCTGGGCTCAGTCTCATTTGAGATGGTCAGTAGCACAGTGGAATCATGTTTTGTGGTCCGAAGAGTCAATATTTCAAATTGTTTTTTGACAAAAAGGCCGTCATGCTCTCTGGGCCAAAGAGGAAAAGGACCATCCAAGCTGTTATTAGAGTCAGGTCCAAAATCCAGCGTCTGTCAGGTATGGGGGTATGTCAGTGCCCATGGCATAGGCAACATCTGTGACTGCACCATTAATGTACACATTTTGAAGCAACATATGCCTCCATCCAGAGCAGGACAACGCCAAACCACATTCTGCCCGGATTGGTTGCGGAAGCAGAGACCTGTCTCCAATTGAGAATGTGTAGGGCATTATGAAGTGCAAAATAAGGCACTGAAATCCTGATACAGTTGTGTAGCTGAAGAAATGTATTATGGATGAATGGGGGAAAATTCTGCTTGCTAAATTTAACCAACTGCGTCCACATGCTTAATAAGTGTTATTAAAAGAAAAGGTGATGTTACACAGCGGTTAACAGTCGACTGTCCCAACTTTTTTGGAGTTTGTTGCAGTCAACAGATTTGAAATGAGTGTATATTTTCAAAAATACATTAAATTCACAAAGTAAAAAATAATGTGTTAATAATGTGTTTTCAATATAGTACAGGGTGAATTGAATTTTCAAAGAACTTGTTTTGTTTGTTTTTTGCATATTCCATACTGTCCCAACTTTTTCAGAATTGGGGTTGTACCATTCTGATTATAACTCTGGCCAGAACACTGCTGGAACTCGGGCATATTTTGGATAAACTGAATGATCCAAGTTCCTCTGACAAAATTAGATTCTACACAGCCTTTTTACACAGATATGAGCTTGGAAGATGATATTTAGGCCTTTAGACAGTCCATATTAGGCACAAAACAGCATTTGGATGAGGACCTAATGAATGAATGAATGTCGGAATGAATGCACAAATGCATTTGTGGGACTGTGTTTTCAATTGGAATCCTCTTAAGCAAATTTTCTCCATTGTGTAAGACACCACAGAAGCCATACGAGATGGATGGGGCTGGACGTGGAGTCTGTCTCCACATAATTGTTTTTCTAACACTTCTAGCTACAAGTGTTAAGTTCTCCAAAAGGCTTGCCATTCAGAATGTCACAAACAAGATCAGTCAGAGCCAAAAACGAGAGGGCCCCAAGTAGCTTTTTCAAAACAAGATATTGTGATTCAGCTCATGGTGTCCAAGAGCTGATGCCGAGCTTGTTTGGCCAGCTGCCTTTTCAGCGCAGTCATCTATTGAGATGCTTTTGGCAATTCTTAAAGCAAGTGTTTTGCACCAATTATTCAAGGGCAATGCTAAGATCTGTTCGAACCCTCAGTTTGAAATTCCTCTTGACATCATCCTTCAAAATTGAAAAGCTCTCTCTCCTTCACCCTCCCTCCTGCTCCTGGGGAAGAGAAAGGAGGGTTGGAGTGGACAAAATAAATAGCATCCCAAAGTTAGCTGGGTTTTGCATAGTTAACATTTCGCTAACGTGCAGGAGCTCTTCTCAGGGAGACTGGGCAGCATTTTTGGGGGACCAGGCGCGTTGTTGTGGCGACGGCACTGAGGAGTGAATGAAGCAGATGTCAGTGTAATCCATCACCCCATCACCCCCCTTCAACCCACCCCCACCTCCCTTTTTTACCCAGTGCTGGGACACCCTCCACATCGCTGCACATCAATTAAAGCTTCTGCACAAGCCCTACCATTAACACGCCAGCACTTTCCTCAGTTCCTTCCCTGCCCCACAATCATCCTCACAGTAAAAACTGTCAGAGTCAGTGGCCAACCATAACTTAGCAGCAACAAATGTTTTGTGGCTGATGACTTGTTACCGCCTAGGTAATTTGAGGGATTGTCATGCCATTGATGACTCTTTTTTTTTTTTTTAGAACTCTGTTGTTTTTTTTTTCTTCGAAGAATTCTAGTTGCGTAGTCGTTTACTTCATTTCTAATGGACACGTACATAAGCAGAAATAGACATTAAAACAAGATACTTATTGTACTCTTTTACTGCCAAAGTATCCATGAAAGATTTCTGTTTGCTCTGTTTCTGCGTTACAAGAAAACAAGTAGAAGCTCTTTCAAACTGCTGAGGTGACTTTTATTAAGACTGTTCAAAGCACAATGTACATTTCTGTTAAAACAGTTATGACAGTATAAGCATGCAGAACGACCAGTTTGGCAAAACATCACTTGAATTCATTGTCTGTTATTAGAAATAGGGCCAAAGGCCTTCCATGGAGCACCATCTCCAATTCAGCTGTTCTTTGGTTAAACTCGCGGCCATGTTTTATGTCTTGTTGTAAGTACCAGAATGTTTGCCCATTTTTAGTTTATATTATTGGTCCTACACACAGGATTGCTGAGAAAAATTGCTGTTGTGAAATGACTTTGAGATGCAGTTAACACCAAGATCAAGGTACCATGACATCCTATGCAGGGTCTAGCTTAGATTCCCTTAACTGCGGAGGTTAGGGAAATTGTGAAGCAGGACAGTTTATAACAAAATAAATAAAACACTCGTATAAAAATAATCTCTTGCAAAATATATTCTGTTAACTGCTGTTAACTTAACAATTCATTCAGGTAACCACATTCACTCATGGATTCAAAAGCACTAGTTTCAATAGGCACTATACAGATTCCAAGATGACGCCTTGGTGGGAAAAAAACTAGCAGCAAAATCAGACAGACGTAATATTTAGTATACATATATAGCAAGAACAGTATCAGTGACCTCAGCATTCCGAATCAGTAGCAAGTGGAGGCATCTCCTGCATGCGAGCTATCCTGTTCCAAAATGAATTAATCGTTATCTTGGCTTCTCTGCCAACTAAAAAGACAAGAGCCAAGGGAGAGATCTGCGTGAGCTCATGAGAAGGCTATGTGTCAGGTAATATTATGTACAGGTTCTTCATCAAATGATTTCTATTTGTGAAAATGGTTGCTCAAAACCTATTTTTATTTATTGTGAAACATAATATATTTTAGGCACTATTTTAGACACATTGTTCAGAATGTTCCTGATGGTTAACAGCATCAAAGTACTTAATTCATTTTAGGAGAAGTTAGCTTTCAAGAGAGATGCACATTTCCAGTGTATATTGCTATAAATATAGACGAATTGTACTTGAGGGAATTGTGCTACAAATGTTTATCAGAAGTAATATCACCAACCGCATGGTGTACAACTGATTTGCTCACAATGGGTACTGTAAAAAATGACAGTTAAAAAAAGCACAAAGTGGGATCAAAGTGTAAAAGCTAGTTAAGTTGCTTCTACATTCTAACAGAATGTTTCATGGTAAAAAAAAAATTAAAAAAAACATGAAATAAAATCACATGAAAATCAGTAGTTTTATTATTAAATAAATTAATATTAGCATTTCTTTCTCTAAATAAAATGTTAAATACCATCAATATCATGTACAGTCCATATACAGCATCCTTTCATAATGTCCAGAGAAACCAAATTTCCAGTTTTATATAAGCTCACTCAAGGGTTTTCCATATTGCCTGTAGAACAGAATAGTATCCTGGACTTCAGGAACGTTCTCACTCCACTGTTTAGAAAGCTCTAGGCATCCACTGGTACCAACCACCAAATCATTCCACTGAGCTTTGAAACAAAGAGGAATAATTCACCCACACATCCTCTGGCTATCCTCCAGGTGAATAAAAAAAAGACCATGCGGACCATAGAGTCCACTTGGAGTGCCTTGTTCCAAAGTTTCTCCATTCTAAACACCTTGGATCCACATCACCCCAAACAGGAAGCCTCTAATTACTTTTAGAGGCATTCACAGATGTTTAGTCATTTACGTTCACAGACCCTCCGTTACATACAGATGAATAAGGAATGTTTTATTTGCATGTGTATACCTCTGTCCTCTCACTGCATGTGTTGCATTTGACATAACAGCACCACAGGAACTTGCAGTTGCATTGCCACACTCGTGAGTACTGGTGTGTGTTGTAGCCTCGTCCGCAGCACATCAAGTCACAGCTGTTGGCTTGCTGTGCTGTTTTATTGCAGATTCTGCCCTGAGTGCCCACACTGCCTGTCACTGGGTCTGGCTCACAGTAGTTGGGTGACTTCTCAATGTACACCAAGTCAGTGTCCATGGGCTTGCGATACGAGTAGGGCTTTTTGATCTTCAGGAATGTTGGCCGTTTGTTCCGGCTGGCTCGAACCGGCTCCACGTGCACGGCCTGGTAGTACTTATCCTTGAGGATGTAGCCAAGCTGACGGAACTTGGGGAGCGTTGTCCAGCAAGTCTTGGTTGTGCATGAGCCAGAGACTCCATGACACTTGCACTCTAAGCGCATGTTCTTTTCTAGGATCTGTAGTGGAAAAACAGAGATTGTTCAGTACCCTGAGGGATTTTACAAGACGCTGAGTTTTTATTCAGAGGTCTATAACTTTTGTCTAAGATAATTATGAGAATAAGTGCTTTGATGATTCATAGACTGATCCGATTAGTCTATCTGGTGACAGCTTGATGCCTGGAGTGATTGAAAACATAACAATTACCAAACCTGAGGAATATATATATATATATATATATATATATATATATGTGTGGGGAAAGGCAGCATTTGGACAGTCATGCCCTTCTGTATATTAAGCTGTAAAACTATGTCTTCTCTTTTGGTGAAACAAAAAAATATTTAATCAGAAACCATCCGACAGTGCGAAAAGGATTGTTAAATTGCACATTTCTTACCTGTAGCATTTGTGCCTACAGTGGTGGTTTTAGAGCATATTTCCGGAATAGTTAAACAGGTTGAGACAAAGGGTTTTTTTTAAAAACATTCCGATTCAAGAATGCAAGGATTGTTAAACTTGCTGTGCCAGAGCCTGATCCACCTCATGCCTGCCTGCCTGCACAGCAAGGCTGGAAAACAGCCCGCATGTCGACAGGTTCCCTCTGTCGACTTTTAACAAGCCTTTTCATTTGTGTACAAAACATCTGACACAGATTGTTTCACCAAGCTAAGTATGAGATGCCGTCTCTAAGAATCGCTCTCTCTTGTGTAAGCAGTAGAGTGGAATCAGGGGTGCATATGATATAAACACAGCCTGAACGACAATCTGCGACTTCTACAACTGTCTGCCTGTGTGTAGTGTACACAGATTAAGCTCAGGAGTCAGGTTTCAGCTGCCTGTGAGCTTCACTTCATTCGGACTATCCTTGTATCCTGAGCCCAACAAGTGAGTTCACCAGGTAAAGGTGGTGAGCAAGAAATAACAAAGTGCTTTTTTTTTTGACATATGCACTTTTTTTCACAATAATGTGCTGAAGCACAGTAATGGGTTTCACTACAACTGCAAATTATGATTACAAATCCTGAAAAAAATATAACTTGCTGAAAGCCTGTTTAGCTATGGAAGAATCTGTTAATGATTGGCGTGAGTGAATAGCTTGTTCAAGGCAGTAGTCTTTGGTGTGGTTAGCAAATGCTACCTCTCTCTTCCACTATGTAATGATGCTGTTTTTCCCGTTTGTAGGAGAGGCCTCACCTAGTGTTTTAATTATTATTCCATCCTCAGTGCCTGTCTGCCTCATAGACTTTGTGGAGTCTCCTTGACAATTGTCTGCTCTCTGGGATGTGTATCAGCCTTAGTGTGGTCATGCTGCTAATTCCTGATAAACGACACGTTCATCAAGCATACTGAAGTCAAATCTGTGTGTCTGCAAGAGGCTGATACCTTCTAACCAACAACACCGTGAGGCATCTGAGAGTATTTCCCAAGAATACAATGAGAAGATGCTGACAATGAAAACTGTACTTAAATAATATTCATACTGTCACTATCATTTTGACCTTAACTGCCATTTGAGTCTCAATACTATCAAATACGTCAGCGTCACATTATAGAAATCAGCTCAGTTGATCAGTTGAAACCACGTGAACAATGTGTGATTTTAGAATGAGACCTAGTAAATTACCAAAGCCAGTTGATTCATACAGGACAGAGTCCATAGCAGGAGGTTATGACCTCATCTTGCCTGAAAGATTTGATGATCTGTCCAGAGTGCTGAAATAGTCTACTCTCACACCATTTACTAAAATATTGACAAAGTTGTTATAATAACAGTTACGTTTCTATGGAAAGGTGAAGGTACCTATTGTTTGCCTTAATGTGTACCCATTTTGTCATAGCTTAGTTTGAACTTTTAGACATCAAGCCTAATTATGTGAGTATTCCAATAAGCCACTATGCTTAGTCTAATGTCTCATATATGTTTCGGAGAATTAACCTGAAAAGCCTTTTGTAACATCCAGTGACATCGCTCAGTATGAGTAGATCAGTAAATACCTCAGGAAAAACTCGAGAAGCATTAGAGGCTTCGCTATCTCTTGGAACACAAGCGAGGAGATTTAGTGATTACTCAGATTGTGCATTTCCACGTAAAAAGCCTTTGCTGTTATATCTTTATAAAAGCTCTTTCTATTCTAACTGCCACCATTTATTTATTTATTTTTTATCAGCTAGATGTTGCTGGGAATATTAAACAGAGCAGCTAATTAAAATATATAGGGTCAAGTACAGAATTATTGGCACCTCTAATAAAAATCATCTCAAATTAATATATGCATAGTTATATATGTATAGAACAGCTGTATCATTTTAGTTTTGTAGCAGTTGAACATTTTTAAAATATTATTATAATTTTTTTTTAAACGGTTAACATTTTAACAGTGTGTATTTCTCTGTTTCAAAATTATTGGTACTCCTACAGTTATTATTTGGTGAAGCCGGTGCACTGAGCAACTTCAGAAATATCTAACAAGCTTGCAGTCATCTGTAGAGGAATTTTGAACTACTCTGGCAGAAAATTTTGGTTCTTAATTTAAGAGTGTTCCGATCAGGAGACTGAGACGGATATTGCACATCACCGATTTTGTGTTTCTGCAACCGTTTCTGTGTGCTGGGTAAAAATCATCTCTCTGAATGGCAAAATAAAATTATACCAATACAACCATATATTTAAAGGCAGTTCCTGGTAATTCAGGATTTAAAATCGATAGTGTGTAGCATTAAATGGTCTGCGCATATGCACATTCTACAAAGCGCTTTACACTGTTTCTCATTCACACACACACCCACACCAACACCACTGGCAGCAGCGCTACCATACAAAGTGCTATTGGGAGCAACTTGGGGTTCAGTGTCTTGCTCAAGGACATGTGGAGTTATGTGGACTGGGAATCTAACCACCAACCCTACAATTGGTGGACAATACGCTCTACCCCCTGAGCCACAGCCACCCATAATAATGAATTTTAAAAATTCTTTGGAGGTGTCAAAAATTTTGCCATACATGTTTTTGAGAAATGCATTAATAAATGAGTTTGGTTATGGGAATATTAACTAGCTGTTTGAGTGATATGATTAATTATGTACGGTTCATTTCATACAATAATTTTTGCTCATTCTCTTGAGAGGTACCAATAATTCTGGTCTACCAATTTTTGTAAACATTCACATCAAGTTCCAAATGTTCTAGGTTTTGTGAAAAGTAGTGAAGTCTTTTTATTCCTACATATCTTAAAATGACAATAATAATAATAATATGTAATATGATGGAATATTTGGGAATTTATTATTTATTAATTCATTTACTAAACAAAATTTATAATGGTATAATGAAGCAGTGTTTCACTTCTTGACCGTCATTTCTGTTTAGTGCTTAACAATGGACATCCCACTACTTCAGGGCATTCCACAGAATTGTTTTATCCTTAATGTTAATGTTATAATCCTAAATGTTTTTATTTTACCATGTTTCTCTTTGGTCCAAATGATCTGCCATAATCTGTTATACAATTAGTGATTTTTCATGGTCATTAATAAAAAATTGGCAAGTACATCAAGATTCAAAAAAAAGAATCTGTTATATTGTTCCACCCAAACAGGGTGTGTGGCATCACTCTCTTATACATACCTTACGCCCCACTTCATTGTTATGGAGGTTCATGAGAGTCCTAGCATTTTGCTTTATCTCCCGAGCATCCACAAACATCTTGGAAAAGCTCAGGCCATAGCGGATGTCAGCTGAGCAGCCGCCCCACTTCCAGCCCTCTTCCTGGTTGTAGAAACCTTGCTTCTCTTTATCACACCCGCAGCCACTCAGTGTTCCCTGGGTGCAGGCGGCCGAGATAGCGTGGGCAACCCCAGCGGCGATGATGGCATAAGTGAAAGCTGCCTCTTTACTCCCTGCAAAAAGCGAACATGTACAATTCAGAATCATAGCCAATAAGATCTGCTGTCTCAGGCCAGATCAAGCCTGTGCACATGCTTGACATAGTTCAACTTTCGACAAGCAATATGCACATGATTTGCCAAGTGGTATTCATTTATCATTCTGTCTTTACACTTCTGCCTCATTAAATGAGGTGGGTGCTTTCCACAACTATCAGACTTGCTGGAAATAGGCTAATATGGTGATGATACGGAACTTGGGATCATGCAAGTCAACAATGGTACGATAACAAATGCTAGGCAATTCAGGGCTTTATTTGACATGGAATAATTGTCCTTCAGTTGTCAAGGGAAAGGAAACATTAAGACAAATAACTGTATGATTGCACTGTGATGACCATTCCAGCGAAGGAAGGAATAGCCTACCTCTTTGACGAGCATAGTGAACACGGGTTTATTTAAGAGACAATAGAGTGGTAGAGATCGGGGGAACGCAGTATGTTTGGACTCTTTCCCAGCTTCCGTCAGAAAGAGGGATCCACCCAGCAGAGGTGAGTCCCCCAGGCATGCAGAATATATTCTGGCAAGAAGACTCAGATAATTGATTGCCATTGCTAAGCAGGGCACTTCCAGGTTAAGAGTATTATTCACTTATGTAGCCACAGAAATGTAACAAAGACCTTTGAAAAGCCACAATTCAAAGCATTAGGTATGTGTTGCAATGCACCATGACTAGTTGTTTTGACTTACACTCTTAAAGATTTCTCTAAAACCATTCATTTCTTTCCTTAAGGCTGACTAACAATAAGTCCAACAGGAAGACTGACTTGTGACCTCTAAGCCAGCCTCTACTCATCACAGTGAATTTCAACAATCTCTTTCAAGGTTGTGTTCATTCGAATCGATGGACGTTTGCAGTGACACAGACTTTACTATATATAACAGTCATTTGTATTAAAGTCTTAGATTCACTATGCTCTTAAGACTGAGTTTAAAACTGCTCCTGCTCTGGACTGGAAGCAGAAAAAATCCAGACACTGTTTAAGTTTAAACCTGATTATACATAAGAACAAAATTCTTGGGAAACTCCTAAGCAAAGAGCAAGTTGTCATGCTTTTAAGATCTATTGATCAGCACCAAGTTCCTGAGTACCTGAGCTCTCCTGGAAACATACAAATCATCATTTGGATTAATGAATCATCAACTGTTGACTCTTCTAGAAATCATTTACACACCTTGAACTAAGAAAACTGTGTCCTTTAAGTAGGCTGAGTGCATAAACTTGTCTCCCTTTTCAAATTCTGTACCAGACATAACTAGTCGAGCATATTGATACGACTTTATGAAGTTAATTTAACAATCAGTGGTGAGCAATAACTGTCTCAATCAAGCTGTCTGCTAATTATTGCATCCTGCATGCTCTGACCGAGTGCAGAACATTCTCAGCGCTTTCTCAGGGCCCCCAGACTAACACGAACACTGGTATGTGTTGACCTGCAGTTGATAAACATCTTGGAGCAGTGCCCAAGCAATTTAAGAAAGGCTTGTTTTGGGGCATCAATTATATGGAGATTTTTTATGAGTTGCTTGGGCTTGATGCCAAGATAGAAGAGACCTATTCAATGGAAAGGTTAGCACATACTGAAGATTTCACAAAACGCAACGTTCTAAAAACCACTTGTCCATGGGCCAGGGTGAAATAGTCTTTTTATTAAGTATATTACTTTGCCTGTGTTTACTTAAACCAAGATAGTCTGCACACAAACTCAACTGATAAGAAAGCCATAAAACATGTGTGTTATGGCATGGGCTTCGTTACATTACAGAAGTCTGAATCAGTGGCTCACAATGATCCTGTGTGAGATGTCTCTTGCCAAAACTGTAAATGCAAGAGGTTAATTTCTAAACCTCACACAATGTACTTGTCTGGGCTTGAGACAATGCTGGTGGGGAAAACTATTTTTCAAATATGCTGGAGGGTGCTTAAGTGTGAGAAAGGGGGATGGTGAGGGTTCCACTTGAAAAACACAAGATAAAACAAATATAAATTATGCAGTTATGTGTTCCAGAATTCTGCACTATTCCCATCAGTTTGGGAGCTGGACCACATTGAAAATGTAAAGTAAAGCAATCATCTCCAAGCTAAATAAAGTAATGCGGTGATACACTCCTTAAAGAGGAATCCTCCATTTTGATGCCAAGCACAGAGCATATGGTACCAGGCCCTGAACATGAGCAAGCATTACTTCACCTCTTTCTGAACTGCATTACGAGGATTACCCACTGCTCTTCATGTCTCAGAGCTTGGCTACTGTGAGTGCTGCTGCAGGTCTGGTCACTGAAAACAGTCCTGTTTGAACATTTTCCCATTCTCTTTTATCCTGACTATAGAAATGTTAGACATCCAACTGGGAAACACAACTGCTATTGAAATAAAGATCACGTCTGGTCATTCTGTATCATTATCAGCCAAATAGTGCTTAGATAAAGCAAATTCAAGCCTCCTGTATCAAACAATACAATCAGCAACCAAAACAAGGATCCTGTCAGCCATGAACGAGTGCTGCTCAAGAATGAGATGGATTGAGGGAAATTTTTGGGTAATGCATGAGCTTGCAGCAAACCTGCCCTTTTTCCTCTTTACTTTTTCTCAAGTCACTCATCTTTGATGCCAAGGGATAAAATACAGCTTCACCTTCAGCGATGGATTCAAGTCTCTATAGATCTTTGCAGAGTCTCAATAGCACATTTCCAATACTGCATCAATGCGACTAAACTCACGGTGAGAGGAAACAGGAGAAATTACGTGAAATATGACCCTTGGATTTATTTCCAAGGTAGGTCAGTCATTTGAGCATCAAGATTCCTTACATCCATCTTTAACAGACAAACGGCCCAATAATCCTGCCTCCTTTTTCCCACCAGCCAAAAAGCCTATGAAACTAAAGCAAAGTCCTTCACATAACCATTCATCAAGTGTCAGAGGTTCAATAGCACTAAAGAATCCTTAAATAGGCTTGGGTTTGCCTCTGGAAAATAGATAGTGTTACCCCAAGGAAAAAGAAAAAAACTTTCTCTTAGCTAGTTTTTTGTTTTGTTTATCCGTGGTGACATATGGTTATATTTCCTTACAATACTGTACTATTTTGTCCCTTCATTCACACTTTGTAACTTATACCCGTGGAAAAGTGAAAGCCCGACTAGCAAATCATTAAAATCTACAGATAAGACAGCTTGACTAGAAAAAGGCTTCTTTTGAGAACTGGGGTTGTTCGAGAGGCTGTAAATTCAGCCACGTTGATACTTGCTGTGTGAATGGAACGGAAGCATGTCTGACATGCCATTACAGGAGGGCACTAAATACAAAATGCTACAAGCAAATCAGCATCCACGAATCCACTGACAAACCACTTCCAGTTACAACAGTGTTTGCCAGCTCATAGCTTGACTTTTAGTGTGCTGTCTCATTATGAGCTAAACCACAAGCCAGTAATTCATCAAGAACTAAATGATTTTTTTTGTGTGTTTTGTGTGTGTGTGCTGTTTTCCTTTCTAACATTTTGAGTTCGGAACTACTGAAAAGGTTCTCAAGGTTTAGAATAAATCCCCCAGTCTTTATCGATTAGGTGAATTATAACCTACAACATGAATTCCCTTGATGCTGTGTCCAGTTACTATATTTTGCCTGAGATCACAGAAACACAACAAGCTGCAAGTTGATTGGTCACTATATGGAATTTTTAATGAGCTGGAAACGGTATGCATGTAAACATATAGCTTAGTCTGAGTTAATTATCTCAGTTTATTACTGATAGCCATACGAATGAACTGGCCACAGTGTAGGCTATAATAACATCAAATAAATCAGTCACGGTCGCAAACATGAATTGAATTACGATTCAATTCTAGATTATGTCAACAACTTCGCTAGCTTCAACTTAACTGAGACAAGGGCGTGGGTTTGCATATGGACTGTAGGGACATGTCACTACCAATATTTTGGGAGGGCGGAATTGTCCCTACCGAATCATTTTTTTTTCTCTTCTCAGTTAACAAATCATTTCATAGTTTCCTTTCTTTTAGTCTTTGATCTGTTGCTTTGTCAAATTTTGTATTTAAACGTAAAAACAGATCTTAATGTAAATACAGATGTTCTATTTTAATAAACTAGTTGGTTGGCAAAATTAAACAGTCCTTTTTCCCCTGTCCCTACCAATATCGAGATCTTGAACTGACACCATTTTAGGGATACCTCCACTTGCATGGAAATTTTTAGCTTATTAAGCATTGAAAATAGAATGAAGTCCGGGTCTAGGCTGTAGCCTAGAAATAATTTTCCTCTAATTCTACGGATACAGTAAATGGTTGTGTAACATACCCACTTTCAACTCTTTTCCAAAGACGGTCCTCTCTCCGAGGGCAGAGCAGTTCCAGCGGCCATGGCGGAACTGGAACTGGCACTCGTTGATGCCCATCTGCGCTCCTTCTCCGATCACGATGATCGCGTCCGGTCGGCTCTGGCAGATCGTCCGTTGACGCGGGGCAAGACCCGGGATTTTATTACAGATGATGCTCGCTCCCAGTGCCACCACGGAGGAGAAGCCGCTGTGGAGGTTCAAAATACAGCATCAAATGAAAAAAAAAATGAAAAAAAGGCGCAAAGTGTAAGCCGAATCATTTGAAAAGGCCGCTAATAAACACTCCATTGTGAACGATGTTAGAATGTTGCGTGATTTCTTTTCAGTGCTGTGCAGGTTCTTTCACTAACAACAACAACAACAACAACAACAACATCTGGACGAATGCAGCATGGAATCTAAAGGTCGGTTCTTGAATTCTTTGATTGTAACTGTTTATTATCCGTATTTATTTACTGTGTAGGTAAATAACTCCCTGGAGGAGAAATATGAAAACATGACTATCCAGGTTATCCTTCTGTATTACTGCACGAGCAATTTCAGACACACCAAGAACACACTCCATCCATCAAACACACGCGTAAAACATATCACCCGGTTCTATTCACTGTTCTCTTCACTAATCGCCTAGGTGTAGCTCTATTGCAACCTAGTGTGTTTATCTCAACAATGAAAAAGCAAATTAGAACCAGGTAAACTGTCCGACTTACTTATATATTTATTTATTTATTTATTTTTCAACTCACCCGATTTTCAGATAAATAATCCCCAGGCAGAGGAAAATGTGAAAAATCCAGCGGCGCGTTTTCCTACTCATGGTGCCCTTTGGTTTAGTTAGACAGGGAGTGTGAGTCCAGTGTGTGTGTGTGTGTGTGTGTGTGTGTGTGGGGGTGAGAGAGAGAGAGTGTGAGGTCCCTGCGTGAGCGGGGATGCC
>JAOUWY010000001.1:23945573-23958167 GCA_025728095.1 Prietella phreatophila | reverse complement strand
TGTGTGTGTGTGTGTGTGTGTGTGTGTGTGTGTGTGTGTGTGTGTGTGTGCGCGTGTGTGTGTGCGCGTGTGTGTGTGTGTGTGTGTGTCTGATTGTACCCTGTGAGGGGTTGGCTCCCTGTCTATGGTGTCCCGTGCTTCATGCCCCGAGTCACATGAGATAGGCTATAGGCTCCCTGCAACCCTGTGTAGGATAAGCAATACAGATAAAGGATGGCTGGATGGATATACAAGTCATTCAGTGTGAATTTATTCTTTACATTTTGTAATCTAAGTAATAAAAGAGATGAGAACTGGGGAGAGCAAATTATATGAAAATGATGGAGGAACAACCAGAACTGCCACAATTATGGTGAAAGCCACTCCATATTCTGAGTGAGCCCATCCCATGATGATCGATTATTGATGTTAAGTTTTATGTGAAATCCTTTCTCTTCTTATATTCCTCCCCCCATCCCCCCTTATGAACAAAACACTAGTGTACAGGGTGTTCACAAGTCCTTAAAATGTCTTAAATTTCTTAATGTAAAAAAATAAGGCCTTAATTAGCATTAAAATGTCTTAGTAAAGGTCTTAAAAAGTAATCTCAAACATTTCTGTGGGCAGAGGTTTACAGCATTTCACCTGATTGGTACACTCGAAAAAACACTGGGTTAAATACAACCCAAATTAGGTCAGTTTTAACCCAACGGCTGGGTAAATATAGGACAGAACACATTTTGGTTTAAATTAACCCATCCAATTGGGTTATTAATTTTAACCCAGCAAAAGGGTTGTTTTTCAACCCAAAGGACAGTTTCATTTTTACAAAAATGCTGGGTTAATTTTATTTCATAAGTGGGTTAATATTTTCAGGGTTATTTTTACCCTTTGAAGATGTCCAATATACACCACGTTATAAACAAATATATCAACATGGTATCTCCTTTATTTATACACAAGAAAGTGTTAGAAATGTATTGCTAGAGCTGCTACAGTGGCGTTTATGTATAGACTTCGATGTCAATGACTCAAATACACCATATATTTAAGACGAAAACATGAGATTTTGATCTAAGGAGACATTTAAAATATAAAAAAAAGAAAACTGAGTAACTAACTTACGATCCAGTGGGTGTTGTAAACAAGTTAGCCAAAGCTAACAAAGATAGCTGTGCATTTATTGTAGCACATTTTTGCTTTTTCTAGTGTACTGTAATGGTTTTATGGATAAATATATTGATATGAACCTTCACTCAATCACATGTTAATTTTTAACACACACGCATGTCTAGTTAAGGTCAACACATTTTGTGTGTTAGTACATTTAACACATGCTGTGTGTTCGTTCATTTCCACACAAAGATGTATTAAAAAATAACACAAAATTAACACAGATGCGTTGATACTTTTTCCCCTACAATTATCCTGAAATGTCATTTGTTTGTATGCTACAATTCTACTAAAATGCTCATAAAATTAACTTAGGAATTGCATGAAATTCAGGTCACATTTATTAAATAATTTAAACATTTGTCAGCTGTAAGAACTGGAGTGGATGCATTTTCTTACAAATCTTCCTGCCATCTGCGAAGACAAGAGTCCCACTGCCTTCCATGTGAAAAGCTGTAAAAGAACAAAAAAGACTGTTGGTTAGTTGTTAGCTACAAATATGGACAAATGCCTTTTTGTGCTTTAACTGAGAAATTCCGTTTAAGAATCGCAAATTGTGTAAATAATCGGAAATGTGAGCTCCGCTCTCCTAATGAACAAAATGGTGCTGTAGACTAACCAGGTAAATCTAACTGACTTGCTAATATTTATTTTCTGCCTTTAGCACCGAACCTTAATTTTTTTTGCACAACCTAATTAAGTCAACCAACATTACAGAGGTAGTGAAAAGCATTACAACCTACTGTAACCCCATCCAATATTTTTGCCATGCTAACCCTGTGAAGAACTTTTGGCCTCGACATTACTGAGCTAGCTAAGTTCTGTTAGCCACTGACTGTCTGCACCTGTCACCCAGCATTAACATTCCCTGAATACACGAAGTAACACAGCTCTAACCCATCCTCCTAATGTTAATTACTACAGCTTGCTGTGTCCAAAACTCTTGCTGAATGTAGTTAAGGTTAACCCACTCTCTGTATTACAAAATGGTGATTAACTGTAATGCTACGTTATCTCTTGAAAATGTAATGGGAATGTCTAACATTACCACAAGCTGTATGCTAGAGTAATGAGGGGTCGGGGAAGGTTGCATTGTCCCCCTCAATTGGGGGACAACTGTCAGTGGAAATGACCCAGCCACTAACCCAGCGGTTGGGTTATTATAAAAAAAAAAAATACTCAAAAACTGGGTAGAGACTGAGAAAATAACCAAATTAAACGTCACAAAAGACTCAACACAACGTTTGGATAGAAAAAAATACCCCAGCATTTTTTCAGAGTGTAAAAAGAAGTGAATTTTAAAAAAAACTGTTGCCATCCAAGGGCTTCCTGCAATTTTCCCCCAAAATAAAAGCTCCAAGGTCTAACATATAAAAGTGAATTAATTCAGAAATATATTTCGATTGTTATATTACTATTTGAACCACAAATACAAATGTATTATTATTATTATTATTATTATTATTATTATTATTAAGGATTATTCAGTGCAATAGTGATATTACAAAATAGCAAAGGTTTTTTTAATACATATATTTTCTTCTTTACAAAAATGTCTGTACCTTTAAAACACTTGTTACATTACCTTGGCATTAAATTATATATTTAAAAAAACTTTTAAACACTGCAGCGAGGGGGTTTCTAATACTGCTGCTGAGGGAGTGGTGGTAAATTTGACATCTTTTTCTCTTCTGACTGCCGTAATCCATCTCTCTCTATATATATTTTTTCTCTCTTGGAAAGTCATGGAAAGGAAATACTGGATTTTATTTTTCTTTCACTGTTGGAACAAATGGTAATGTAAGAAGAATATTTCCTATGGTCTCTCATATCCCTCTGTAGAAGTTTACCCTGCTATAGTTTACTTAAAACCAGAAATGGATGTACTGCATATGCATGAACACAATCCATTATACCTGATGTATCATGTAGCAGGATTGAAGTGACGTGCAGGTCTTAAATTTTTTTGGAAAGGTCTTGAAAATGGTATTAAAACATATTATATTTGAAGTGCTGATACCTGCAGATACCCTGAGTGTAGTTAGCACTATATGTTTAGATCATGGAAACAAAGAAGATGAGGAAGACTCACCTGAGCAAGTTGTGTGGTTGTATCTAAATGAAGCTAAATGACGTTGCAAGGTATGATGTAAGTTTAAGTGCAATACAAATGACTATATGGAGAAAATGTAATGTGTGAAACATATAAAATGTACTGTATATACACTAGGTACTGTTTTACAAGGAAATTAGTTAGTTAGTTAGTTATTGCAGTTATTGAATTGTGAGGTTGAATGTGGAGCATTTTTGGCCAGGGGTTCAAAGAGAGTTTTGCTAAGGGTTGAGTAAAGTTCAGAAACATTTTTTGCTTACTGGTGAAAAACTGAGACTGTTGTCAGACAATGTATTGCAAGTGAATGCTTGGCTTTTTTGCCCACATATTTTTAAATGTTTCATAGAACATGTTTGGAGAAATCATTTTGTTGAAAAATTACTATTTTGGCAGTCATAGCTCAACCTGTACATACTATATTCGTGTGGAATTATCCATGTTCGTTAACATTGTATCAGCAAGTTGGCCTATACCTCCCAGCACTGTGGTGTAAACAAAGCTGAAGACATGCATAATTATGCTTGTTCTTATAAAGAAATCCTGAATATTGATGTTGCTTGATGCAACTGCAACACAGTTTTATATTATTACCCATGAAAAATATTTCAGTGAAAAGCAGTTTAGGTTTAATTTTATCTACACCAAAGTGTTATATGCTTCGTGGCCAGCTAAATAAGAGTTCCAGGATAAACAAAGTCATTTATCAGGACGTTTATACGGTCAATTATAGGTCATTTTTTTGTAAACAATTCCCACGACCATAAGTAGGCTTTATATTCTAGACTAGTGTGGGTAAACGGCCGAGAAACCCATTTGCTCTGTATAAACCAAAACAATGCAGTGCTATGTAAGAACTCTCTGAAACATGCGATGTGGCGCAATTCCTCATCCCCATGCCACCACTTCTCACTCTCTTCAGTTTGTACCTTCAGTAACACCAATCCTGTTTTATTCGTCTAGCCTGCTTTAAAGACCTGGATCGCATAACACGCTACTTTATCCCAGTGCCTTTAGTGGTTCTCAAAACCACATAAACATTACACAGTAAGAAATAGTAATAGAGTAAAGTGTTTTTTCAGGCTATATTCTAAATAAAGTACATGGGATCGTGGCAGGCTGTTGAGACAGCAGGATCATTATGATGCTGTGGGTCAAGCTTATGACTCTGCGGCTTCACTCAACAGAATGCCAGTCGTTAGAGGTTGAGCAGTGAAATAATGCACCATTGTTTCTGTCTCTGAACTGTTTGTTTGCTGAGATGCAATCTCACATCCTGGAATGACTTCAAAACTTCCGCACATTTTTATGTAGTCAATGCTGACTGTAATGGTCTGGAAAATAGCAGTAAATGTATTTTTATTCCATAACCCATCTGGTATTACCAGTGTTTTGCACTATTTTAGAGCCTGATTGATCAGTGTTGTTTTGTTAAATACTCCAAGTCTGACATCACACCATTGCAAGTGAAGTTCAGTCATGTAATAGTAACAAAGAAAAAATATGCACAAAAATTGCAGGAATAAAACTGCAAGTATTCTGTGGCAGCAGAAAGACCTTCTCAGTTAGCATCCAGATGTGCCACATATGGACCAAATACAACAGGGAAATTGCGTCATCAAATTCAATGAACTTGACTCATCAGGGAAAATAAGGTTCTTAACTACAAATGCAGTCATCTAGTGACATGGGATAAAAAAAAATCCACCCACAGTTGTGATCAGCATAAATGTACTTATTCTTATTCACTTTTTAAAGCGGCCTTAAAACACATGAAACTGGACTCTATATCTAACCACTTTTATCACGCTCGACTAAGTCAGTAATTTTGCCAGATATTTCTCCTTTTTAATATGTGTTTCAATAAATGTCCTGAGCATTAAAATATGGTTGTACAATCATTAGCTAAAATATCATCTTGAACAGACTGAAAAATTACCATATCATGCACACTCTTGCTCAGACACCTATATACACTGAGTAGCATGATAAACATTACTTCTTACAGCCATACGAAACCAGGCCAGAGTGATTGAGACAATCACTGTGTGCAATGGAGAGTTTATCTGATACCACGAATGCAGCAAGAACTGGTTTTCACTCATAACCACATGTTTTGCATAACCCACTGAAGGTCTTTGGCTAAGCAGAGCCTGCTAAGGGGGTACTTAACTGACCCCAATCAGTGAACATCTCAATACTTGCCAGAAAAGAAGTCTCATTCAATTAATGTGATTACATATTCAACTAGATATTAAACTGAGCTCTACAGTGAGTTCCATGTTTTTAGAGTAACCATGAATGAAAAAAAAGGCTTAATCTAAGGAAAATATAATACCAGCTTTAAAATGCAAGACGAAAAGGAAAATTATTGCTTGGCCAGCAGAAAAAGAAAAAAAAAAACATTTAAAAGGATTTTTAAAATCCCACCCAGTCCATAGTGCCTCATTCAGGTATTACCATTCATTCAGGGATCACTAATTGAGCATTAATGTGCCAAAATAAGCTAAAAGAAATAACACTGAATTTGCCAAAAATGTCATGAAGAAGCATGTCTCTGGAATGGTTGAGAAAAGTTGGCAAGAGATTTATGGCATGTTAACACATTCGACGACAGAGCAGGACACGCCAAAGCATCGCCGCTGCAGCACGAGAGCGTGTGCATTAAGGAGCTGACTCTCTTAAACAAGCTGATCAAAATATTAATGGTACATGTAAACACAGGCCCTTTATCTGACAGCAATTTACATTACAAAGACCTTCATCCAAGAGTGAAGCCAGGGCTTTCCTCATTAGCTGCAGCCTTTACCTCACACTTTGTCGCCGTGCACACAGGTGGATGCACTGCTCTGAGCTACTATTGTGTTTATGTTAGCTTTTCATAAGCCCTGCTTGAAATTTGTCAAACTACATCATTGTTTAACTATGTGCCAGTCAAATGCATGAGTGCCAGATGGGGGTCTTTCACTCCTAACCTTTCACTCGGCAGAAGAGACATGCACAGTTTCACAGCATAGTCACAAACAAGGAAAGCCTCGACTTTCATATTCACACTCTCCTCGCCTCCTCTTTCCCCAGGGCCACACCGTGAGCACGGGTTGAACCTGACATGGCAACTCGTTTTAAACGGAACAAACCGTTTCCATCTGCATGCTGGATGCTGCTATGTGTTTTAAATGTGCAATAGTTAACTGATTAAACAGAAATGGTGCCTTTTATGATGGGAAGTGCCACAGAACCTAAAACGTCAACCTGAAAGGCAGTGGAAAAGTGAGCTAAATTTGTCACATCATTAGAACAAGAAGAGTACCAACCACAGCCTAAAGATTCATAAGGTTGCAACGGTGAGAGTGTTTTAATAAGAATGTGTCAGAAACTAAAAAAATTTAACTTGAAACACAGGACTATGTAATATTTAAGAGAAAAAATATCCTAAAAAATGTACTGCTAAATCTACACCTGGTATGGAAGAGGCATTTTACCACATGTTTGCCAAGAGCAGGAGTCAAGAATGTGTTGATGTGTTTAAGACAGTCTACCAAAGATTAAGGACCTTAATAGCAATTGCAGATCTTTGTTTTGACAAGCTGAAAAAAGCCCCAGAAATAATATTTACAGCAGACAAGTATCTTTTTGCTAGACAGTGAATGGGTTCCGTAAGTGATCTGCATCCATTTCCTCGACTAATGCTCGAATCTTATTTTCAACAGGGCTTTCACCATCAGATGTTACAAATGAGCTTTTTACCCATCCATTTTCCAGCCTGTGTTAGCTGTGGATTGTCTGCGGCTGTGTCCTGAGCTAGGGTCCATCTGGCCCTATCAGCTTCTCAGCCCCAAATCTAAACAGGCTGACGTTCTGCAGGTGTGGGCCGTGTCTGCTTGCACCTTTGGAAAACACCAAGATCAAGCGGAACTTCACCTGTAGTTTATAAACACACACACAGTTCAAAATCCCCGACCAACAGTCCAGATCAATAACGTCCTCTTATTTTCCTTCAGTGCAGGAGAGAAGAAGCTTTACTGATGACCCCGTTACTTCATAAAAGTAGACGAACGATTAATCGCTGGCCTTATAGTATTCTTTAGATGCTGTAATATTTCAGTAGATTTTATTTAAATCTTGTTTACTAAAATAGCGATTATAAAAAGACGAATACATAAAGACGAAAAATGAGACACAGAAAACATTAATGAAAACATTTGCAAAGGTTCATTGTGAAATATTTAAATATTTAAACACCCAGTGTAATAAGATAATCCATGTTGAAGCTCCTCTAAAGTTTATTTCATAGGTATAAAGCTCTGCATCTGTGTTTACATTTATTCATTTGGCAGACACTTTTATCCAAAGTGACGTACAGTTGATGCTGAGCAGTTCAAGGTTAAGGACCTTGCTCAAGAGCCCAACCGTTCCAGCTTGGCAGTTCTGGGATCCAGACCTTGCAATCAGTACTACAGAGCCCTAATTACTGAGCCATCCAGAAGTAAGCAAACAAGACCACTGATCAGCCATTACAGACGGTAGCCTTCTAATGGAACCACAGAGGTGATGTTATTATAAATAAGCCTTTATGTACTAATGAAGGTTCCTTTTCATGTTACTTTTCATGTTTCTATGTGAAATACAAAGACACGAGCGGTATTTCTCACCACTTAATTAATATGAGATATGCCGAACGATAAACAGCATCAAGAGGTATAAGTATAGAGAAGGGAGGCTGTGTGTAAATAGCATCTCCACATTACAAAGGGCGGCTGTGACTCAGGTGGTAGAGTGGGTTGTCCACTAATCGTAGGGTTGGCGGTTTGATTCCCGTGCCGGGTGACTCCACATGCCTTGGGCAAGACACTGAACCCCAATTTGCTCCCGATGGCAAGTTAGCGCCTTGCATGGCAGCTCTGCTACCATTCGTGTGTGAGTGTGTGTGTGAATAGGTGAATGAGACACAATGTAAAGTGCTTTGGATAAAAGCGCTATATAAGTACACATTTACCATTTACAAAGAGAGTCATGGCATTCGTTCTTCAGTGTGGCTGGGCTGGATATCTGGATATCTTCCCCTCATCAGCCTCCTCCCCCTCCCTGGGCCATGGGGGTAAAGGAACAGCGAATGCACACTGTCGAGCGCTGAAAGGCCCAACCTCTGCGCCCTTCTTCTGTCAGGCTGAAATTAATAACCGCTGATTTGTATTTAATGCTCAATTTCCTCTCTATTATTACAGCAGAGCAGCACAGCCTTGGTTTGAGGGAGAGTTCACATGACAGCCTCTCTCTCTCTCTCTCTCTCTCTCTTACCCTCATTTTCCCTCCCTTCTGTACTCTTCACATATGCCAAATAGCTTGCACAAATGTTGCATGCATGTCAAATAGAATCTCATTATGGTGGGCCCTTCAGGGCTGTTTAGGTCCTGGAAAAATGGACAAGCGGGTTCTTTTTGTGTTCGTCATTCAAACTTTAATACAGGAATGAAATACGTCCATTCACACCACTGAAAATACAGTCATGACGTTTTGGTGAGCGAAGTGTGAGCAGGGCTTTTTTTGGGCCTCATGCAATCATGGGGGAATACCACCATGGACTTTCAGCTTAAAGAAACAAAATGTGACATTAAAGGAATTCAGAGTCTTATTGAAATACAGAGCTGAAGCCTACTCAGAGAAATACCCCCATTTCCCTGGTTGTTCTCACTGTTAATGTTTACTTAAGATGGGTGAATACATCACACCTCACACTATTATAGACTTATTCAAGTTCTGTTCGGCATCATTGACTTCAGTTGGATTTCTCTGGCTGTCATTTATCAACCTTCGTACCTTTCAGTGAAACATTTGTCATCATTCATCAAAGTCAAGCAAAAAAGATTTTTCCAAACCCATGCCGTTTTAATACTCGGTCCTAAAAAAACAGCATAAAGATGTGTTTTCACGATAATGACTGTGATTAACTAGCATGGCAATTCAATGTATGCATGTTTCTATTTCCAAGAGCAGAGCAATGAAGGAAAGTTGAAGAGTGTAATATCAATAAATGAAATAGAAAATGTAGCAAATCAAACATTTTAACAACAACAACAAAAAGCAGAAGGAAAGTGACGTTGTGGCTCTCAGTGCTGAAATGCATGATCTCTTCCACATTCCTGTGCTCAGGAAATGACAAAAATACTGAACAAGGAGCAAATCAAGGAACAAGGAGAATATATTAGAACAAAACTGTAAAGAAAAATTCACACATTTCTTAGATGCTTGAAGAAGATGCATCAAGGTCATGTTTAATAGCCTTCTTTATCATGGTGTAAACACAGAAAGTAGCAATAATACCTTTTTAATTTCATTATAACATCTAAACTTAAATTTCTGTTGTTCGATTGAGCGTAAATTATGTATCTCACGAATAATGTATGCTAAATTTTGCATACATTCTTCAAGTTATTTTCTAAGATCTGTAATGTTTTGAGCTTGTTCACTGACAGTGCTCTTAAATGAGTACTGGCCTTTCCGCGAGTGTCTTCATTCATATAAAACAAAGTGCATAAATATGAAACACCCCATTAAGTACATGGTTTAGATGAATATTTACAAATGTCGTAAAAAAATTTACAACATTTTACAATATACATAGATTAAGAAAATTTCCCCATTGTTTGTTCATTCGAATATTTTACTGGATATTTAAAGCAAATGAGCTGTATCCTGATGAAAAAGTCACAGCAGGCCAGTTTTATTCTTTTTAAACAAATGCGAGCTTTATTCTTTTTAAAACAAGCATGCCGTTGTTGTTCTTTTTATAAACAAATGTTTGTACTGATGTTAAATGTAGAAATTGCAACCGATTGTGAGAAGTCAACAGGTGTGACAAGGATATGTTGCGGTGCTGTCGTGGTACGTTGGAAACATGACCAACTGAATGACACACTTGACACGTGAGGGCATTTAGTCTTCTATTCTCTCCACTCATGCTTTGCTCCCTCACCCTTAACCTCCTTAACTATTTCAATTCTTTCAAGTGTGTGTCACAGCCCCATTTGGTTTATGCCTTGCCTTCCTCTCTCAGAGGTTAGATAAACATGTTAACACGCCAACCGACAAATCATGACCATCACAACTACCTTGAACGTGGATTTCTCTGTGCCAGTGATTCTCAAAATAAATGGAGTATTTGTGTTGGATTCATTAGTCACCTATCCAAAAACTAAAGTTCTGAAAAAAGCGCGTTCCATCTTTTTTTAGTTTTTTGCACCAGCACATTTTCACAGTGTCGTTCCACAGGGAGATTCCTCAGTGACAGACCCTGGGACACATATTGTGAGTGCTCATGATTTCTCCTTTCTTTAAGGGATTGCCACCTGTGGAAGTCATAACATAGTCGACACTCCTGTAACCCACTCCATCCCGCTGACAAAAAATCCCTGTATGTTTTGACATACAACCCTCAAAACAGCCATTGTAAGTATATAAGTTAATGTCTGGGAGAGAAAAAAAACCCCAACCCAACATTTTATTAAGACTGTTGAAATACTGACTGGCACAATCATAGCATGATCCATTAAGAGCTCCGAAATAATAGGTGCTACAAGTCAGTTTGTCAGCAAGTGCCTAAATGGCCTGTGGTTTTCTGTGCAGTGATGTAATTGTATGTCCTTTGAGCTTGAGTGTAAACCCTTGTAGGAATGGTAGAGCTCTGCCTTGACTTGTACTGCAGTTACTTTCATCTAAACATTTATGTTTAAATACATAGTTACAAGCATTTGCAAGTTCAAACTCTGTGGGTAGAAGCAAGTTCAAACTGTCCAAACGCAACTATTATTACTTCATCTGAGTAAATCTTTTATTTATTTTTTTTAATTCAGGCAACAGAAATCTTTGAACAAAAATCTAGGATTACTTGGACAGTACTCTCATTTGGTGGTATGTGTGTGTATGTATTGACTCTGCAGGAAAATTGGAAGAGTGCAACACATCTGGAGAGAGCATTATAAAACATGTCTATTCCCTAACCTGGACGATGCAAGAATGTACTTGACAGGCTTTCATGCAGGAAATTGCTGTACTTTTCATAATGATGTATTCCATGATTTGGTAATGCAGTTGACTGTTTCTTAATTTTTTTGAGAAATAACATTTTACGATACAAATCTTGGTTGACAAATCTCACCCTTAATGACCACTAAATCATTTAATGTTTTGAAAGTTACTCAAATGTTGATATTACTTCATATTTGACTACCAAAAGAGGTGGTGTTCCACATTGAGGAATGAAATTTAGCCAAACCAACAGCTTTACATGCAGTGCAATTCATTTTTAATAATGTGTCATACAATGGGTTAAATACGTCCCTGTGTGATTCAGAGCACAGGGCTCATCTGTCATATCAGCAAATCTAGGAGGTCCTTAAGGCCCTGAAGAGCCACTTCATGTTTGTTTAGTCACTCATTCTCAATGTAGAGATATGTAGGGGCTCAGCAGGACACCAAGACTTCAGAGCAAAAGTATGTGTGGGTTTGTCAGGCAATTAGTATAATTTCTGAAAGAGTTGTAGCTATTAATATTATTTATTTATTTATTTATTTTTCTTTTCTTTTCTTTTTTTACTTCATATTCTGTCAGTAAACAGTTTTTTAAATCACAAACGTTTTTATGTGAGTGTACTGACACAGTGTTGCAACTATAAAAAATAATTGGTATCAAACCGCAGTGTCATTTCTCATCTGAGTATATTTACTTTTTGGCATGAAAGCCTCTTTTAATATGAACGAAGGGCGTATTTAAAGAGATGAAGCTATCAAAACAGTCAAGCACTCCTCCATTAGGTGAGATATACAGGTTTTGCCAGGGTGTTGCTGCTCAGTGGTGAATATGAGGGTGCATTGAGAGTTTTTTTGCCGGATGAGTGACATGACCCTTTGTTGGCCTCTTTTTTGGAGAGGACTCAGCAATTCAGCAATCACCTGTGTACACAGTCTTTCCTCACCATTCTCTCCAAACACTCTCAAACACAGAAATGATACACAGCTTATTTTCACCCTTCCCTGTGGCCATTCTCTGGATAATGTTGTAACACAGATGCTGAATGTGACGGTTAAGCTGTTTTGAGTGGCAGGTGAGGTCTACTTTTCACTTAACGATCACCTTTATACTCGAGATGATGAAAACTTAAGCTTGTAATGTACAGTATCTCACAAAAGTGAATCACCCTTCACATTTTTGTAAATATTTGATGATATCTTTTCATGTGACCACACCGAAGAAATGACACTTTGCTACAATCTAAAGTAGTGAGTGTACAGCTTGTGTAACAGTGTAAATTTGCTGTCCCCTCAAAATAACTCAA
>JAOUWY010000001.1:23722531-23735307 GCA_025728095.1 Prietella phreatophila | reverse complement strand
ACACACACACACACACACACACACACACACACACACACACACACACACACACACACACACAGGGGTATGATTTTAGACAGAGAAACACTTTTCATTATGAAGGGGGAAAAACAAGTATACGATTTTAAAGAGAAAAGTAAGTATGAGATATGTGGAAACATTCCCCATGGAGGATACGGGACTACCATTATCCATGTGTATGTGGCGAGAGGAATAACTGCAAATAAGCCTATGTGAATCTCAACCAGAAGTCGGTCATCACTTGGGTTATTAACTGGTAGTGCCCCTTGAAGCTAATGCAAATAGCCAGGGACCAATGAAAGGTCTGCAATCCCATAACCCCACATGCTTTCAAGCGACTGTGTGTTTACAAAAGCTCTATTCAACACGTATCTCTGAAAAATACCTGTACAGACGCAGACCCATATTTAATCCCATCATCAGTTCAAAAGTAGTTGCTATAGATTTAATTTATAGGCAAGTAAAGCAGTGATGAGCGAACCATTCAATTACTAACTACCCCACAGGGTAAAGTGAAACCTCACCGTACTGCCCAGTGTCATTTCTTTTTTTTTTTTTACCTGAAAACCTAAGTGACTAGGGTGGGGGCCTAACACAGTGGAATCATGTATGATGATCTAGTTAGCGAATTAACTGCATTAACACAAACAAATATACACTATGTCATCTAACTTGAAAGCCATCGTAACACTGGGAATCTTCCAGCGTTTCCTGATACGCTCGTCGATCATCTCAAGCATAATGATACTAAAAATAAAAAAAAATAACAAAAGTCAAGAGAACTGTTGTGACATCAAATACGATTTTCCACTCATGCGAGACGCTGCCTCGGTTCAACAGAACGGTGGGAAATTTCTCCGCAATTACGAGTGCATTCATATCAGCGTAGAAAATCACAGTAATTACGAGATGACAACTCGGACTACTGGGGCGGGGACTCTGAGGGTGTTCAACTTCAGACTGGAAGAAAAAAAACCCCCACTATTTTCTGTAGAAACGTACACGTTGGGAAATTACAATATACAAGGCCATTACCAGAGTAAAGTGAATGTATGATTTTTACATGCATATAGTTAAATCAAGTTAAATCCTAAAATTACACTTAAAGGTAACTAGAACTGTGTAGGCCCAGGCCATTTATTCAGTCCTATTTGTTCAGAACATGACAGTGCATCGGGACATTACGAACATTTTTTGAGGTCACGTTAGCGATGCTATGAATGACTAAGACGCATGAAAACCTTAAGGGGAAGGGGACACACTCACCGTTCCGCCTGGTTCCCAGCCCTTAAGGTAACGGTAGGTAGGTGCGGGAGGGGCTGATACCTGAGACAGAGCAGGTGAGTGGGCATGGCCTTTGCTCAGATCGTGTCCTTGGTAGGGGGGACCAGGGTGCCTTGGGACCTACAACACACGCACAGACTTATTTCCCCCACATTTTTAATGTTTGTAGTGTGTTACATGGAGGGAAGGAGAAGAGTAAGTGGCCTACAGCAGAATGAGAAGTACAAGAGGAAAAGAGAGAGAGAAAGAAAGAAAGAGGAGTAGGTGATACACAAAAACACACATACACACAATATTGTCTAATCTCATGTATCCCATGTCACACAGGTTCCCAGCCCTGATTCTGTTCTCCCAGCTCTAACGCGCTCGTTAACCCAAGAGGAACTGTTGAATTAGCTGATTAATGAATCAGTGCGTTAGCATTAGGTGACAGGACAGGGCATACTCCAGGACAAAGATTGCTACCCTGTGCCCCATGTCAACCCCCACAGCTGTCCAAGATTCCTCCGAATATCTGAAAGGTGCAGATGTTTCAGCAGTTCTTCAGACCTCTGCTCAAACAATGGTGTCATTCTGCTCTTGTCTGAATGAGCGCACAGAACCCTGGCTTCTGAATGCACGCCCACGTCGTGAGTATTAAACGAGAATAAACCGCTGAAAGAGGGAGCATCAGGAAACAGATGTCAGAGATAATGCATTTAGTTGTTGTTATTCTAGAAAGAGGAACAGTGTAGACAACACTGGATGGGACATCCGGAGGTCTTTCGAGCAGGCGGTGGTCGAGTTTTGACAGAGCTGGGATTTAGGGAGTACAGAGAGGGGGGGGACACAACAACTGACCAAATGGAAGGAACCAAAACAGACAAACTGAGAGACAGGAAACTTAGGGTTAGGGTTAGCCTCCTAGCTTTTCTGTCATACAGAACAGAAAATCAGTTTATCATACCCCACCCCCTGTATGCTTTGATGTGGGGGTGTGCTTCTGTCAGCTGCTAAGAGACCAAAAGTCCCATCCTTTGCTTGTTGGTGCAGGTGTTTTAATGGCTGCCAGGCAATGCTAGAGTGGAACTCTCTCCAACATCTGTGTTACGTTTAAAGGCACACAACAAGTATAGAGATGTACGCACGTGTTACCTGCGGAATACATTATACACTCACCAACCACTGTAATAGGAACACCTGCACACATTCGTGCACTTATCTAATCAGTCGATCATTTGGTAGCGGCACAATGCAGAAACTCATGCAAATACAGGTCAAGAGCTTCCGTTAACGTTCAGTTTAAAAGTCAGTGTGAACACTGTGACGTTATACATGGCTCTCCTGGGAATTTCTCACACACACGTCACTAGACTTTACGCAGTATGATGCAAAAAACATCCTGTGAGCAGAGGGTCTGCAGGCTGAAACACCTTGTGGATGAGAGCGATCAGAGGAGAACGACCGGACTGGCTCAAGCTGCCAGGAAATCTAAAGTAACTCATAAATCACTCTCTGCAACAGTGGTGAGGAGAAGAAAAGCATACCTGCATGCGCACAGAAAAAGCATGAACAAACCAGCCAAATTTGAAGTGGATGTACTACAACATCAGAGGAACCAGAAGATCATGTTCCACTCCTGTCAGCCCAGAACAACAACCACCACCACCTGAGGTGATCAAATCTTCACCATAAAAAATTTTTTTTTAAAATTTCTGATCTTCCTCTGTCCAGTTTCACCGAGTCCATGCTCATGATAGCCCCAGATTGTTGTTTTTGGCTGACACGAGTGGAACCTGGGTCTTCTGCTGTTGTAGCCCATCCACCTCAAAGTTCGTTGTTTTGTGCATGCATACTCTTTCCTGCTCTCCTCTGATCGCTCACCTCCACAAGGTGTACTCAGACTGGCTCATCCGGCACCAACAATCACACCACGGATACAGAAGTCACAGAGATCACACTTTCCTCACATTCTGATGTTCGATGTGAATGGTAACTGAAGCTCTTGACCTGTATCTGCATGATTTTATGCATCGTGCCACTGCCACATGATTGGATGATTAGATATATGCATGAATGCAAAGGTGTAAAATATTCCGATTAAAGTAGACAGTGAGTGACATACAGAAGGGTATAAATGCAAGAGAGTAATAATTAGAGAGAGAGAGAGGGGGGGGGGCAGAGAATAGGATAGAATAACAATAATACTATTACTAATCATTTTGTACGGACTATAATAACTTTTTATTTGCAGTAATTACAAACTTGTGTTCTGAAAACACATTTAATCAGTAGATTTATTATTTATTTCTAAACGCTGCACTCAGCCTGTATTCTTAGACGAAATGCTTTGCTGAGCTTCACAATAAAAGAAAGTGGTCACTGGTGAATTAGACAAATGATCGATGTATACTGTAAAACCTGTGGACGTATGATTTAGCGATCCTCAGGCTCGTCACCAGTCTAGCTAATGGTTATGTGATGCGGCCTGTGCATTGATGATGTGCACCGATGATGGTCTAGTCCTCTGAAAACGCTTTGGCTCTTTAGATCCTTAATGCTCAGGAGAACTGGAGTTTTATACAGATTTGGTCTATAAAAGCTCTACAATTTTGATGTTTTATTGTTTAACGGACTGCTTTAGTCATCGTGCCAGTTGAGCATGCTGAATGGGGGGGTTGGAAGATCACACGAGGAGAAGACGAGGAAAAGTGAGAGAATATCATGGGTTTGGTGACTTTTTCTACACTTTGAGACGTCAGTGTATTTGCCTAAGAAAGTCTACACGTAGTATAGACTAGTGCACGATATGCAGAATAGTGATGAGATGGAAATGTACTGGTGCGGCCACTCACGCTATACACCGCCGCCACTCCGGGTTGGGCTGGAAATATCCGCTCGTCCAGCGACAGTGCTGCTCTGGGAATTCTGGAGAACGCAGAGTTAAGGAACACGCTAGAACAGACTTAAGAAAAAGAGCGCCATGGTCTAGCAATGCCAAAAAGGCCGGCATTAAAACATTAATGTACACGTTGTAAAATAGTGTGCAACAGTGTCCACGGTTCAGCCGAACCTATGGTCAGAGCTGTGTACTGACTAATATCACAAGTAAACATAACTCGCCGTGCATCACGTGGTGAAGGACGTCAGAATTGTAAAAATTCTTTTATTTTACTCCCTACTACACCACATATCTAAACACACCACATACCTCCTCAGCGACCAAGGGGTCAGAGATACGGACATGGAATATCAATGTGACTTGGAGCTCAGAGTTAACGTCAAAACATTGTCTTGGTAAACTGCACAAAACCCGTGTTGTTCATCGTGTCATTATACAATATAGTGATGGACACAAAACGTACACAAAATCAGTCTCTCGTCTATTATCTAATCTTTCAGGGTCTTTTGGTTACTGTGCTCTGAAACCAAGTGACATCAGCAAGTCTGTGATAAAGGGTGATACCAAGTCCCCTGAGGGTCTGCAGCAGGTGCTTTCAGAAAACTTTTCCCAACAGCCGAACACATTCTGTACCTCAAGCAATCCCTGTATTGACAAGTGACGGTGTGCGAGTGTGTGAGAGAGAGACCAGAAGTTCCCTGTTTTTGTGCGTGTTCAAGAGAAACATGAGAGTCATGTGATTTCAAGGAAACCTTACCCCCCCCCCCCCCCCTCTCACACACACACCATGTTGGCGTACTCTCATTGTTGGCAGCCTGCCAACAGCACCCATGATAATAACAAAGGGGGGGAAGGGCAGAAAATGCAAGACAAGCAGGTACAAGGGCCAGACAGAGGAAGTGACGGAAAGGGAGACAAAAGAGAATGACACAGAAAGAGGGAGAAAGTAAAACCATAAAACATAAAAGGAAAATAAAGAGAGATAGAGTGCTGAGGCAAAAGGAAAGCCAAATGAAACCAAAACAGGCCATGTGTGTGTGATCCTGCCAGACTGCATTCAGCATGAGTGCATGTTTGTATATATTAAGGAACAGCAATCCGCGGTCTATTACTTCCCCCATCACATTCCTATGTGAGAAAAGTCCGCCTGGGCCATCAGCGTCATTTCCCTGGCTCCGGAGCCACAAGTTCGGGAATGCACGAATCTGTACGTAATCCTTCCGAACGTGACTGGTGCACTTCAGCAGGCTTAGGAAGTGAATTCCTGCCTACATGCAGACAGCTATCCTGCTGGTATATCACGCACAACATTATCTCGGACCCTGGATCGCGATGGTCATGCCTTTTACATTCCAGCTGAAAGGAAGCTGGCAGCTTCGGCACCATTTCTGGGCAGCATTTTTTGCTCTCAGAATTAAGTCTGTTGCGTTTGTGAGGCAGCATAAGGACAGCCATTTTCTATGTACTGTATAAAGGGGATGCTCAGTCTGCTTCTGTGGATTCCCATCCACCAGCCAGCTCTCCCTGATCGCACGGCAGCTACAACCAGGCCTAGGATGACTGCTGACAGTTTTAGGAATCGCTGATAGATTCCAAGTATTTTAATGTCCATCAAGTCAACGGTTAAAATGTCTGTGGGGAAAACACGTTGTCTGCAGCTTCAAGATCGACAGAAGTGCGTGTGCCGCGTTTCATAATATGCTTTTCAGAGACGCATCTCTGACCACGCCCCTCCCCCAGAGCTAACGGCAATACAATCATCAGCCATCATTAGGGGACGTGATACGATGATGGGATATTACGCACGATCTCCCAAACCTGAGTTTACTATATAAAGTTTACACTGTTGTTCATAGTGAATTTTAATGCTGTCGTAAAACCACAGCGATACGTTCCCCATGCTGAATACAGTTGACGGAGGAAACTTGTGTAAATAGAGAACTGCCTCTGGGAGACGTCGAGTAACCCGTGCCATGGGATTTTTACAAGAATTCAACATTTTTACCAGAGCCAATCATTTGCATTTACTGTGTTACTGCGTCATAGCTAATTTGCATAACATTAAGGAAATCTCGATTCAAATGGCTCTCAACCCTGCCGCTGAACTCGTCCTTCTTCCAGGGGAAATTCTTAGGCTTCTGCCACTCTGCTACTTACTGGTGCAGATTCAGCCAAAATGAGTGCACATACACACATATACACTCACATACATGCATACATACATACATACATACATATATATATATATATACACACACACACAGATAAATAGAGAGAGAGAGAGAGAGAGCGCGCAAGAATTTGGTTACTAGACCTTAATGGACCTAACAGAAGGTGTGGGTCGTGAAGGACACACGTTTAAAGTTCCATAAACAGTGCTGTGTTTCCACCTCAAACACAGTGTAGCTTTGTTGCAGCTGTTGATGGTGCAGGGAAGAGCAGCAAGCTGCAGTGTGTGAGGTCATTCAGTACTCAGTACAAGCTTGCCTGCGCACACTCCCTAGCCGTACACGGATCCTGAAGCAGGATCGCCTACGTGGCAGCTGGGTAGAGGGGCTACGACACAGAGAGAGAGAGAGAGAGAGACAGATTTAGGGGGTCACGGAAAGCATAGGATTGAGAGAATGCGCATAGAGCAGAGTAATCCACAGTGGGAACATGTGTGAATCATTGTGTGTTCATGGACTGGTATTCTACTAACACAACAAACAAGATTAAACGTAACGCATTAGGAAGCGAGAAGTCACTTGTACTTCTCTCCTGTGGCCGTGTAGCAACCGCTACAGTTATGCTCTCCGACATTCCTTTTTTTTTTTTTTTTTGATGAGAAAGCTTCCTTGTCAGATTAGCAGAGCAAGATCAGTTAGTGTAATAGCTACGTACACTCAGAGCCACCGTCGATCTCTGCTACATCATTCCAAGCTCGTCTTCATAACGTCTCCATGCATATTTCAAGGCTGGGCTCACAGAACCAGATAGGATGTAACTGCAGTTATAGGTGCTTGCATTTATGTGCACTGGATAGTAAATGGGAACTAGCCGCAGGTAGGAACTGAAGTTCTGAGCGGGGAATTAAAGAAACATCATACGCACTCTGCATAGTATCAAGAAAACCTTGATTGTTGTGCTGACAAATCTACGTAATCTCGCCTCACATAGAAATGAAGTCATCTGTAACTTCGTTGCTGCTACCGTGAACATAGTGTCGTCGGCTACAGCTAGCTTTTTCGAAAATCAAATTGAAGCAAATTTAGACCATTTCCTTAAAAGCATCCTAGCTTAGAAGCATGTGCTGCTTCTTGTCAGAACTGTCAGTCTATACAGGATTTCACAGAGTTTTTGTGCGATAGTCACTGCCAAAAATGATTTTGTGGTGCTATTTTCCATCCATCCATCTCCTATCCCAGGGAGCATTGGGCATGAGGCAGGGTACACCCTGGACATGGTGTGCCACCCCCCAAAAAAATTTGCTCAGATTTTTTGCGCTTTTTTTTTTTTGGCAGAAAACTACTTGAATTGGCAAAGTTGTTTTTCACAGCGACTGTTGGTAAGCAAAACCTTTTAGCTGCAACTCACGTTCGACGCACGTGAATCGATGAGGTCTTCGGCTGAACGTCGCATCACGTGTCTTGGTCAAAATCTTCGGAAAATCACATCGATGGTAATTCTGAAAAACTGCAAGCTCCTCCAAATATAGTGGAGTTTGCTTGATTTTGCGTTAATTTCAGCGATCACAAATTCCTGGACGAAGGGAACTGTTTTGATTTTTATCATCCACATCATTTCCCCCCCTCTTTATTACCGAATGGGAATGTATTTTGTTATGATACAGGCAGACAAAAATTATGAGACAGAAACATTCAGAGACAGAGGGGCAGCGAGAAAGAGGGAGGGAGAGAGAGGGGGAACGAGAGAGAGACACGAAATGAGAGAGAGAGAGAGAGAGAGAGAGAGAGAGAGAGAGAGAGAGGGGAGTGAGCAAGGGAGAGAGGAGGAAGCAAGGGGGAGAGAGAGCGAGAGAGGAGCGAGAGGGAGAGAGAGAGAGACATAGGGCAGCGAGAAAGAGAGAGGGAGGGAGAGAGAGGGGGAACAAGAGAGAGGAAATGAGAGGGGGTGGAGTGAGCAGGGGTGTGAGAGAGAGAGGGGGGAGAAAGGGGCAAGACAGAGAGAGAGAGAGACAGAGGGGAAATAAGAGGGGGTAGCGAGCGAGGGAGCGAGAGAGAGACTGCTCTACTGGAGTGTTCCTCAGTCAAGTGAACACAGATGCAACAGATGGTGCAGAACTAAAATGTAGCTTGCGGAAGCAAACAGTCATTTAACTTTATATTACACAGCCGTAGTCAAACACACACCAGTCACCCACCCTACACAACCAGACAAAAACACTCAACACATTTTAAAACACCACTACATTCAAAAAAATTTAAGCAAGCTGTTTTAATATCTGGGAAAAGTCCTGCCAACGAACTGGACATTCTTCCTTTACTTTTGACCGTTTTCTTGGACTTTTCATCGATATCATTAAGAGCAGTAAACTTGCCAAACGTGCGTTTTATAAACAAGAGAAACGCTGGCAGAGACTTTAACTGGTCCAATCTACAAACAGCTTCAAGACTCAAACCAAAACTGGATCATTTGTTGCAAGTTAATGCCAAGAACAGCTGCTTTTCAGAAAGAGTTACTCTCCCGAATGGAACCAGACAACTGTTAGGTCGAAAACCTCATTAATCACCTCCGCTCCAGATCTGCGCCATAAATCACATGAAATGCAGCATGTTTGGTTAACCATCTTAAACTCCCATTTGCAATCACGTGCAATACACTGCCTAATGTGAAAAGGAATCCTACACCACTCAGAGCAAGCAGCTTCATCATGACACAGCGTTTTCAGAAACAAAGCACCCTGGAGGTCACAAGCACGTGCTGTGTGCAAAATATATGCGGTTTTTTTAAATACATGGCACAATCACAATTTTTAGCGATGCAATCTGCAGCTCGAGCGAGGTCAAGCCCTGTTTAAATAAGCCGCAGCTCATTTTTGCAGCCAGTGCCCGATGGGCTGAGTATAAACAGAAGGAATTCTGGAGAATTGCCCTGTGGGAAAATCCACACACTATCCCTACATGACCCCGCAGGTACAGTAGACCTGTGTCACATCTGCCATGAAGCACAGGAAACCGTGGACCCGTAGAGTCAAACAGTTGTCTGTATCTGGACTGGAGGACGTATTTTATTACAAATAGCGACATGAACTGTTCTGCGACAAAGTGTGCGCTCGCTAATGCCTAGCACTTCTTTCTATGATGGGCTGCTGTCCCGCTGGGGTGTGTTCCTTACCACCCAGCTCAAGGACCCACTGTGGCCATGACCAGGTTAGAGCGCGGTAGCTAGCCTTATATAATAGCAAGCTAGTTTGCTATGCTTATGTATTAATTAGATCATAATTAATTCAAGTATTAAAATGAATACAGACTAAAACAACTAAAGGAACTTCCTCGTCTATGAAGTGTTCAAAACGTCACACATCGTTCTTGCCCTCTCAATAATAATAATAATAATAATTTTTTTTTTAAAAAACAGTTGTTGTTTCAGCTATGAGATTACTCTGTCCTCACTTTGCACCTACAGGTGTAACCCGAGCCTGGCTAGCGTCTTAATTTCCCCATCGACCACATAGCGCAAACTGGGGAGATATAGGATGGTTTTGTGCCAAAGTTTTCCCTTTGTGTTGTCAGTTTCTCCACACCTGCAGGGTATTATTCTACTACCCTTGGCCCCCACCTCCAACGTTTGAAGGAGGAAACCTACCAGAAAATCAGAAGTAATCCAGGTTGACCTCCTCTGGTGCCCATAGGATTACCCGACTCATCCTTGAGACTTGCCAACATGCCTAATGGAACCAAAGCCATACAGGCCTCCGTAATATCTAAGGCTGGAGGAAGCCCCACTGGAACGTTCCATAAGGTTTCCTCCTCTTACACCTAATACCAGTCTGGCATGTTTGCCTAACACAACCAGAACCATACAGACCTGTGACGAGCCCCACTGCCAACGTTAATATAGAACATTTGATACACCATATAGCAACTTTAGCATTATTTAGGGAACAGATTTTGGGCGAGATAGGCTTCTATGTAGTAATTTTATAGCTTCAGTGCAAAACTAAAGAAGCAAGTCAAAAATATTCAACTTGTCTTGGCTGGTCAAATACATTTGGTAAAAATGTAATAAAAATCATAAAAATTGTACAGATTTGACTTAAGTAAACAATCGCTTTCCCTGACTGAAATGTACACACGATTTCACGCAAATGCTGCGATTAATTGGAACGAGCACATTAACGTTCATTTGAAAGATCTGCTGAAAGATTGGTAGGGATGCTTCAAGCAAATGAAGGATTTTATGCCTGAGGGTTTGTTTGCACAATTATATGCACCTGCAACATGGGTATTAATAATAACCGTTACAACGGTCTAGAGAAAATAATAAAGAAACGACCCGAAATACATGACTCGACGTTTTCACACTATCCAGGATTCAAGGCAGGGACGTAGGATAGCCAACCGAAGGTAGTTATAGGTGATCTGCTCATGCATTTCAGGTGGATTTCAGACAGCAGAAAAAATGGTGTTTGTACTAATTGGTTATTTAAAAAAAAAAAAGAAAAAGGCAGACACAGTCTACAGCCAAACCATCTTCCTGTATTAACAATGTTGTCATAAAATCCATTTCCATCCATCCAACCACTTTATGTACCGCTTATACTTACTGGGTCTCAGGGATCCTGGAGAATATCCCAGGGAGCATGGGGCACACGGCAAGGTACACCCTGCACGGGGTGCCAATCCATCGTAGGCCACACTGACACACCCATTCATATACTACAGACACTTTTTGGACATGCCAAATCAGCCTACCATGCATGTCTTTGGACTGGGGGAGGAAACCCAAGTACCCGGAGGAAACCCCTGCAGCACAGGGTGAACATTCAAACTCTGCACACACAGGGCCACGGCGGGAATCGAACCCCCGACCCTGGAGGCGTTTGGCAAACACACTAACCACTAAGCCACCGTGCACCCCTCAATAAAATACATTTGACGCTGAAAAAGATTCAAACAACATTAATAATTGGGCTTTATATTATTAGAAATCCTGATCTACTTTTCTACATTGATATCGCAGTGGTTCAGTTTATTGTCAAGACAAACTAAATGTATTCAAATGTAATATTTTATTTGCGTCAATAACGTCTTGTGAAGCCTAAATCTAACACCTATTTTTGTTGATCAAGAACTTAAGGCAATGATTAGATG
The DNA here is from genome assembly GCA_025728095.1 of Prietella phreatophila. Lineage (NCBI taxonomy): Eukaryota > Metazoa > Chordata > Actinopteri > Siluriformes > Ictaluridae > Prietella > Prietella phreatophila. The sequence continues at coordinate 23,723,805 of JAOUWY010000001.1, read as the reverse complement.
GTCAGGTGGGCATGATTATGTTTGGAGCTAAAGTCTTCAGAAAGGTAGATCTTCAGGAACAGGGTTATTATTATTAGACATTTTATTTATAGGCGCCTTACTTGACCCTCGAGGACACCTTAGAAATACAATAAAACAAAATCAACATTAACAACTATAAGCATATTACAGCCTGGACAGACTGGATACAAGCATAAAAGCAATCACAAAAGCCTGCCTAAAAAGATGGGGCTTAAGACAAGATTTCAAAAGAAGAAGCCTTTCACCTTTTCACACATCCTGTGGAAACAAGTTCCATAAATAAGGAGCCCCATGACTAAAGGCTCAGGACGCCGTAGAAGAAGTGCGAGCTCGAGTGGAAACAAGCTTGAGGGTTGGTGTCCACCGCTTTAGAGTATCAGCTCATGCCTGCTTTCTAACAATGCAATAAATCACAACGTCACTATCTTTCCCAAGTACAGTTATCACCTGGTGAGTGCTCGTTCCGAATGACAAGCACTCTTTCCGATGTGGCATCATTCCCTTTCTTTAGAATAGTCTTGCATCTTCAGAATGCCGTATCAATCATCTTGTACGTGTCTGCATCTAGCAAGCTGTTGCTGCTTAGGAGGTCCATCTCCACACCAGGGTCTAAACCCGTAAGCCAAATCTTCTGTGTCAGTATCGTCATCACTGCACAGTTGGTGCAGGGGCTGTCACATAGCTGGTGCCAGTTATCGGTTTCCAGGAGATCCGGAAACCAGCTGCATGAGTGAGGGTCTTGCAACATGATTCTGTTAAGCACTTGTTGTATTTTAAAAGACTGAGGCATCTATTATGTGGAGGGAATATCAACTCCAGGTCTAGAGCTGCATATGAGCAGAAACCTATTAGACTAAAACGAAAACGGTGCATGGCATGACTCTACTCCAACCCCATGTTGCATGCATGTTGTAGCATCCAGCGAACATCATGGTATAGTGCAATATACCAATATAGTGAAGAAGGAGTAGTGTGAGGGCTGGGAGAAGGTCTGGAGAACTGTGGGGCTGGGTAGAAGAATTGGGGAAGGCTGAGAGAAAAGTATGGGAGAAGGGTCGATAAGCAGGACTGGAGGCTAGAGAGAGAAAAAGCTTGTTCTGTGAGACGCTGGCTGACCTGGGCCTTTGTTGGGAGGCGGTGGGAAGCGCTGCCTCGACCACACGTTCTGAATGCTAAGCAGCACTGCTATTGTTTAAGGAGAGTAGCAGCAGCCGCATGGACTAGCCGTCGCTCTGGTAACCAGTAGAAATACC
>JAOUWY010000001.1:23608968-23623711 GCA_025728095.1 Prietella phreatophila | reverse complement strand
ATGATATATATTGTTTTTTATAGAAATGTGATCTATTTTTTCTCATATCCTCTACTCTACCTAAAGTTACTACCATTTTAAAATTACCCGGAAGAACACCTTCAAATTCTTCAAACTAGTGGCGTTGTCAAGATCCTGATTGTAAACAGCAGATGCTTACATTTTTTTGCAAAAGGCAGGCTTGTTGCATGTGGAATAATATCACTGTTAAAGCATGTGCTAAACAAATAATTGAAGGAATGCTTATAGGAGCAAAGGTAATAAAGGGAGTTCAGAATCCTAACAGCTCATTCAAACATGAAATATTAAAATTAATAATTCATTTTATAAGGGCAAAGCCCTGTGCTGGAACAGTTGTGAATGGAGTAAGTGGAGTAGAAGTCATGACATGCCTGGACATCTGAAAGACGTCAAAAGAACAAGCATTCAAAAGCCTGCCATGACAGTTAAAGGACACAAAGGACAGCTAACGTAGGAACAGTGCTGGCCTGATCCTACTGGACAGCTGCACATAGATCTAGGGGTTATGTGGTGTAAATGAGTGAACAAATAATACATATAGAGTGCATTTGATTTAGATTTAGCAGCCTCTGATCAATATGTGACCAGCCTTGTACAGAATCTGGGGTAGTCCTATTATTAATTAACCCAGACAAGCTATTAAGTATTAGATTTGTGCACAAATCATCTTCTTAGCCTATTTTTCTTTATTGACATCAGTTTAAATATATTAATTATTTTTCCACTCACAAATTATTCGTCCTTTTCTGTTCATTTCATTCATTGTCTTTTAAATCAGTGCATGGATCCAAATCGTCAGAATGTTACACCCCTAGTTAGACACAAATAACATATATTCATTAAATATATGGCTTCACAAGAGCGAATATTATTTAAAGTAGAGATCAGCATAGATTTCAATTTCATATAAGGATATCAGCTAAAATATATTCTTGAATCATTAGTATCAACAAAAATGATGTCAGATTTTAATAAATGACGAACCAAAAATAAACCCTGTGGTCATACCTTTGCACCATTTTGTTTGTCTTCATCAGGAAAATCTGTGGGCATCGTAACGACAACACGAGTGACCCATGCCACCCCGAGTGCAGCATATGCCCACTGTGTGGACCGCGACTGGTATTCAGATGGAGATATGCCTGCTAAGGCAGTGCAGGAGGGCTGTAAGGACATCGCCCGTCAGCTCATTGAAAACATTCCAAATATTAATGTGAGCCCATGCACCCTCTTTATTTCACTTGATAAATGGTTTATGTGGTTAGACAGTTGCATATTTATATATATTGCATAATTTAGTTTTAACTAGTGGATTCCTAACATACTCCAATAAAGTATATTTTGAATCGTAGATAGGTTCATTTGAAGTTTTTTGCATTTTAGTTTTTGATTCTTGCCTTGGGTATGGGTGGACAGGTAATCATGGGTGCTGGACGAAAGTTCATGCTTCCTAAAAACATGTCGGATGTGGAATACCCCGGTGAAAAGAAGCACAGTGGGACACGAAAAGATGGCCGGAATCTGATCCAGGAATGGATTGACAGAACAAAGGACAAGGTGAGAGTAACATGGGAGTTTGAATCATTTATTTTTATATTTTTTAAATGATTTCAGGCAAAGAATATTTCTGCTTTTCATTTTCTTTTACATTTACTGATGCTTTGCAAGATAATTTCACTTGTACTTGTACTAGTCATGGTTCCCTGGCTGTCTGGTATGTGAGCTGACGAGCTTTGTTTCTGTAGAGCTCTCTTGTTATTATTACCACATGAACCGCACATCTTTCAGAGGAATTACATCAGTGATTTAGCCACAAATCCCCCCATAAACAGGATGTTTATTCTACATGTATCATAAAAGGAGATAACTTTTTTTTTTTCCCGCAGAGGGGTCACTATGTTTGGAACAAAAGGGATCTCCTTTCAATAAATCCCTCTTCTGCTGATTATCTACTAGGTGAGTTTTTCACTTGCATGCTTTATCCAGTCTTTAACAATGCTGAGGTGTTGGAAAATATTCCCTGTTTTTCTTGTCTCGATGGTCTAGGGCTGTTTGAGCCAGCAGACATGCCATATGAACTGGAGAGAGACAGCAACACTGATCCTTCACTCACCGAGATGGTGGATGTGGCCATAAAGATCCTCAGAAAAAACCCTAAGGGCTTCTATTTGCTAGTAGAAGGTGTGCGAATCATGGACCTTCAAGTCACATTGGTTTCACAATGTTTCTTTTTAAAGCAGGGTGATGCAACATAAGCATACAGTATATCAGGAGTTGTCCAATGGCAGACCATGAACCCAGCAAATTATTTCAATGGACTGAAAAGAATACTTGAAAAAAGATACTGTAGCAGAGCTGCTAAAATATTTGAAAAACACTGGCTGCAGTATAGCGACTCCAGTTTTCTAAACATGAACCAGCGTGGCTTCTGTAGCAGGTCACATGCATTTAGGCCTGTGTAAGTTACTTAGCTGAAGGCAGCAGAGACTCAGACCAGAGACTAGATACATGGCTAGACTCAGAAAGGGGAGAATCTTGATAGATTTTATTACAGTTTGTATTATATTTACCCTCTACATCTTGATTATTCAACTTCATTCACCACTACTCAAGCAAAGGGCTTTGCCCTTATAAAATGGCAAAAAGAAAGGTAATGACCAAATCAGAATGTTTAAAGATGAAATATGTATGTATTCTCATCTGTTCAAGTGTGAGCAGTATTGAAGTGCCACTACGAAACAAAATATAAGCACTTGAATTGTACTATTTATAGCCATGGGCAAATCAGTAATGGTTAAGCATTATAAAATAACTGCTGCCACCATTCAGTCAGTCTCTTATCTATTGATTGCCAATTGTTTATATAATGTAGTAACTAAAAACTACTTAACTGTTTATTATAAATAAATACAGTCTGAGCACTTTCTGATTAATGTTTAGAGATTTTAATGGATATCAGTTATTACTTCTTTGTGTGGCCATTTTACCTTTTGGGCTTAGCAGCTAGGGCTTTTTGAATTTGAAGAGAGTAAAGAGAAAAATGTAACAATGGACAAAGGAAATTCTGTGACATTTAGACTTGGTAGTACTTGGCTTCAAAGCTGGCGATGACTAACATGAGGAAGAGCTATTTTTATAATGAACAAATGGTTAGACCAAGTTTTTTATTGCTGCTTTTCTCATTCCTCAGGATGTCGCCTCAGTAAGATCCTAAGCATGCAATTCTGTCTATTTGTACTAACAGTTAAAACAAAATAAAAGTATTTTGTTTATTTAAAATAGCTGGACTGCTATGGAATAAGATTTATTTAGAAAGAGTTGAATATACTTACCGTATTTTTCGCACTATAAGGCGCACCTAAGAGCCTTAAATTTTCTCAAAAATTGGCCATGCGCCTGATAATCCGATACGCCTTATGTGTGCACCGAGTTCCAAAATCTGTAAAAATGTTGTTGTGCGACTTTGGTAAGCGTTCCGCTTGATTGACTGTCGGACCATTTCCTGTTGACACAGGGACGTAATACGTACACTACGTACGCTGGCAGCACATTACATAATACGTACAGTAATACATACAGTACGTACGCTTACCTCCGCCACGCCTTCGGTAGGTACTACCAGTATGCTGCAAAACAACATTTGTTTGTCTAAGGACCCCCGAAAGTGGCACTAGTGAAGAGACATGCTTATGAGGCACAATTCAAACTACAGGCTATCAGTTACGCGGTTGTAAATGGTAATAGAGCAGCTGCGAAAGAATACAACATCAGTGAATCTATGGTTCGGAAGTGGAGGAAGCAAGAAAATTAACCGCGCCAAGTTAAGAAGACGAGACAGAGTTTCCGCGGGAACAAAGGCTGGATGGATGAGGAGAAAAATGAGAGAGTAGCTGAGAGAGGTGTATGTAAAGAGACCGGATGGTTTTTTCCACGCATAACCATCCCTGTTGATCTGCGACTTCATGCGTGCCCATCTCACCGCTACTGTAAAAAACCAAGTGAAGCAAATGAATTCGGAGCTTGCCATCATTCCGGGAGGATTAACAAAAGAACTCCAACCACTGGACATTGGTGTAAACAGGGCGTTCAAAGTGAAGTTGCGAGCGGCGTGGGAGCGATGGATGGCAGACGGCGAACACACCTTTACTAAGACTAGGAGGCAGCGCCGGGTGAGTTATGCCACCATATGTGAATGGATTGTGGATGCCTGGGCTAAGCTATCTGCTTTAACTGTTGTCCGAGCTTTCGCGAAAGCCAGCATCATTGCTGAACAGCCACCTGGCAACGAGACTGACTCCAACAATGATGAGAGGGAACCCGGCATGTTTGATGGCGAAAGTGCCCAGCTGTTCAATTCAGACACAGAAGATGAGGACTTTGATGGATTTGTGGGTGAAGATTGATAACAAAATAATGTGAGTGTATTGTTAAATAGTAGAATAAAGTTCAACTAAACTCACTGTTTTGCTTCCGTTACCTTTTTTTTGTAGACCGTATGTTTTAGCATGCGCCTTATTATACGGTGTGCCTTATGTATGGGTTAAGTACAAAAATAGACCCCGTAATTGAGACTGCGCCTTATAATCCGGTGCGCCTTATGGTGCAGAAAATACGGTAATTGAAAAATTTAACCAAGGAAATGTAGGACTTTGTCTGCTACTGGTTTGCTTGTCTGTTTCTTGCCATATAAATTATGCTGCTGGAATTTCTATTATTATTGTGACACAGCCCTCTTAATTCCCATTGGTTGGTGAGGTTTGCAGTGATAGGCCTTAATGCAAGGATACAGGAAGTGTAACACTGGAAGAAGTCTTACAGTTGGCTTTTGAGATGATTTTTTTAAAAACTCATTTGATACTTAAAATGTACATTCAGCACATCTGACACAACTTTGATGCTATAGGCTGGCTCTATTACACAGTAGTGTACAGCATACAAGAATTAAGCCTGCCATATCTAAGGGGCTGTTTACACGACAACGTTTTCAACTAAAAACAGAAAACTTTTTTATGCGTTTACATGACAACGGCGTTTTGGGGCCTGAAAACTCAAACTTTTGAAAACGAGTTTCAAAGTGCAAGTTTTTGAAAACAATACCGTTATCGTCTCGGTGTAAATGTAATTTGTGAAAATGATATTTGTGAAAAATACACTGAGAAAATTCCATTGAAAATAATTAATGAATTTGTGAAAACAATGACGACATGCGCATGTGTATTATGTGTTCAATCTATGGGCATGTGCGTGAGTACTTCAAAACAACACAGGAGACATTAAAAATTACAATGGTGGACTACAGGACTGTGTCTGTGCTGTTCAAGATTTTGAGTTTATTGACTCTTCTCCAGCAAAGAGTAGATTTACTGCAGCACTTCTACGACCAGCGGAGACGCATTTTTTACATACGCAAAATTATGACCCCGCATCTATGTTGATGAGGGGTATACTAAAGACGTGTTTGAGTAAGTCCTGGGAGGACAAGCAGTTTATGGGAAATCCTTATCAATGGTGTTGTTGACGAGCGTGAATGGAAGGAAAACTTCTGCGTGTCAAAAGCCTCTGTCTTTGCCCTCAGTGAAGACCTTCGTCCTTACATCCAGGGCGAACAGACCAACATGAGATCACCAGTTGGAGTCCTTTAAAAGGTGGCATGCACGCTGCATTACTTTAGTTATAAGGGGACACTTTGAAAAACCGCCAATGCCTTCAGATTGTCATAGCCGACTGTGTCTGTTATTGTCAGGCAAGCGTGCAGAGCCATCGCTATCCATGTAGGTCCAAAATACATAATGCTGCTCTTCCCTGTGCCCGAGGTGTCCGGATTTGAACGTGCTCATGATATACCTCAGTGTTTAGGAGTCGAAGATGGGACCAAATCGAAATAAAGCAGCCATCTGTCAACTCAATGGATTATATTCAACGGTAAATATTCACTGAATGTGCGAACTGTATGTGACTACAAATACAGATTTATGGATGTCATCATAAAATGGCCTGGGAGTATACATGACATGTGCGTCTTCACCAATTTGAAGCTAAATACATATTTTAAGACCTGAAACATCCCTGCACTGGAGAAGAAGATTGTGGATGATGAGGAGGTGATACTAATATTTGTTTTGGGAGATCCTGCCTACCTGTTACTGCTTTTGCTGATGAAAGAAAACGCAAATAATGGCACTACACCTCAAGAACAATATTTTCGAACTTTGTCCATGTAGAGCCCAGATGACAATCGAGTGTGAATTTGGCCAGCTTAAGGCCAGATTTGCATCCCTGAGGCGGCCAAAGGTGTGAGTTTGAGTCTTTTATAATCTGTATTTAGCCACAACACCCACTAGATTCACAGGTTTTACGTTAGCGTAATCTCAAACATTTTTCTATGCAGAGAGTTACAGCATTTCACCTGATTGGTAAAGAGAAGTGAATTAAAAAAAAAACTGTTGCCAAATAAATTGAGGCCAAAATTAAAGACTAATTAATGTCTAACACACAAAAGTTGTCACGCCACGGCCAACGGAGGCCGCTGTGGCGCTTCATTTGAATGGGCTGGACTTTTGTTTGTTTGCTCGCTTCCGGACTAGCGCGAGCTGCCGCATTGAGTGAGCACAGGTGTGTGTACTTTCTGTTGATGACCATTGTTATTTAAAGCCCTGAGTTACTGAGCACGTTGCTTGTGATTGTTTGAAGTTCTGTTAACACGTTTGTAGCGGTCAAGTTGCTTAGGATTATGACAAGTGTGTATATGTCCCTTTGCCAGTTTTCCCGTGAAGACCGCGTCTGGGTTAGGTTTGCTGTATTAATAAAGACTGTGATCTGCGCCTGCATCCGCCGCTCTTCTACGTGTCGTAACAAAAGTGAATTAAGTCAGAAATATATTACTATTGTTATATTACTATTTTACCCCAAATAGTTTATTATTATTACTATTCTTCTTCTTCTTCTTATTATTATTATTTTTATTCAGTGCAATAGTAATATTTGACATATTTTTCTCTTCTGACTTCTGTAATCCATCTTTCTGTATTTTGTTTCCTCTCTTGGAAAGTCATGGAAAGGAAATACTGGTTTTTATTTTTCTTTCACTGTTTTAGCAAATGGTAATGCATGTTCCCTTTCAAAGGGAATTTCTACATTGCGTTTAGCATAACACTATGGGAAGCGCCTCTTGCGTGTGACCGGTATCTGAAGCTTGTGTAAAAATCATGCCTATATATAGGCCTGCCATGATCAGATGACGTAGCAATTAAGTGCGTCGCATGATATAAATATGGCACCTGGGCACCGCGCTGTCAGCCTTTATTATCTTCAGCGAAAGACTGCATGTCAGTTGTTTGTGTAAAGAAACAAAAAGACACCTCTTTTCCTTGCTATCTTTTCTCAAAATCTCACAACGTTTCTATCCCTTTAAAAAAAAAGAGAAGAAAAAAAAGGAATGAGTGAGAGAAAAATATGAGTGAGAGAATTCAGGAAGTGTGTTGCGGTTTGCTCCCGTTTCATCCCGGGGAATAGTGGACACTTTCTGGGTGAAGTGTTTAGGAGTGTAGCATGCGATGGCAGCCTTGAGAGGCTGTGCATGGTAATGCCTACATTAAGCAGCTCGGCCCCCGACTCGCACTCTTCTGGGAAGCCGAAGCGAGTAGGGTTTCGGAGCCTCGCAGATTTGGGCTGGCCGTCTCAGGTTTGGTGGACCTCTTATGGATCCGGAAGAGGAGCCGGAGACGAACGCTGCTCTATCTCTTGCTCTGTCTTCTGTCTTCTTGCTCTCTCTTCGCTCGATTTTGGAGCTTGCGTCGCTACTCCTCCTTCCGCTATGGAAAGCCAAAAAGAAAAAAAACCAAACAAACAAAAAACACGAACACACACAAAATAATAGTAATAATTCCTCTCTGACTCTGAGGAGCCAGAAGGATGTGCTAAAAATTGAGAGCAGAAAATAAAGAGCTACTTGAAGTGATTACTAAGGATGTATGAGCCTTTTTCTGACCCAGTGAAAGTAAATCCTTCACACTGCATAAACTCCCCTTTCTTCCAGAAGTGCATGGCAAAATATCGGGCTTCTGGGGGAAAACCATGCATAAGCCATATTTATAACCCCACGATGATGGATTATTCGGCCATTCTGGTGAATGAACGGCATGGCTATTTAGCTATGATGAAGGTGGAGGAGGCGCTTGCGAGCTACATCTCTCCATCGACGGCAGGTAATTGGGGGGCCGGCTTTGCCATCCAGACCACTCTGTAAGGTCACCGTGGCATTGGTGGGCAAGGCCTATGCAGTAGTAGTCTTGCTTGTGGGTCACTGCAGACAATGTGTTGCAGGCCTACCAAGCAGACCTGCTGAGTGAGCTCGACATATGGCCGCATTCAGCCAGTTCCTTCCCTGTTGTCTCGAGCCAGCACTAGTGCAAGTGAGACCCAGAAGGCGAGTATGGCAGCCCGCCAATCACCGCAGACAGCCAGGGAAATCGGGCAGCCACAGTCGCAGCCTGCTACTAGGCCTGATCTGAGAATGGTCATAAAGGCCCAGCAGGCAAAGAAGAGCGGTCCTGAGTGGCCGTGGAGGGACGTATCAGGGGACACGAGGTTATTGGGGCAGGTAGCCCCCAGTGCTATTACAGAGCCTCCCCTAGCCAAGGCGGTCCCCAAGTTTTCAGTGTTCTCTGTTAAGCGAGCTGTCATAGTGCAACGAAAATCTGATGCTTTACCTTGAATAGAATGTGGAATAGTTAACGAAAAGGGTTACTGGGTCCAGTTTATAGCTTGACCCCTTGACCCCCCCGGTTCAGAGGTGTGCTCACCACAGTGGTCAGCATAAACCAGAGCCTGATGTTAGTGCAGGAAGTAAGATTCCTCTTGGACAAAGGGGCCATAGAACATGTACCTTGTTCCCAGATGGAGGGAGGTTTTTACAGCCGTTATTTCCTGGTCCGCAAAAAAATAGGAGTATGCGGCCAATTTTAGATCTGCGTCATCTGAACTGTACTCTTCGGACATACAGATTCAAGATGCTGATGAACAAACTTATCGTTCCACAGATTCAGTTTGAGGACTGGTTTGTGACGATAGATCTAAAAGGTGCATATTCCCACAGTGAAATATTGCCAGCTTTATCCCCTTGCACCTTCACAAAATGCATGGATGTCACTCTGGCTCCATTGTGACTCCAGGGCATCTGTGTACTAAACTACATGGATGACTGATTAATTCTAGCACGATCCAGGGAACTGGCAGTTCAACATCAAGATGTTGTTCTCGCCCACATGAAGAGCTTGGGGCTTTTCTAGGGGTTATATGGATTCTACCACGATGATGGCGTTTCTATCCCCAACATGCATAGGGTCAATTCTATCAACACTGAACAAGATAAAGCTGGATCTTGGGAGACTATTGGCACTTATGGGCCTGTTGCACACGAGACCGTTCAGTGGTGGCTGAGAAGTTGGGGGTTTCATCCAAGGACGAAACCTCGGAGGATAATCAGTGTCACGCGGTGATGCCCTGGATTTGGGTGTGTTGGTGTGAGTGAGCCAGGTGTGTGTGATAAATGTGGTGTATGCATGAACCCAGGTGGTGGTCCTTGAATGTGAGTGTATCCATAACTGCCACTACCATGGGAATATGCAAAGTGAGGTTGCAGCTGTGACATTAAAGCGTCATGAAACACTAAACTACATTTTCTGAGATTTTAACAGAGGTGTTTGTATCGCACATCGTAAAAGACAATCTTAGCATATGTTAATTTTAATTAAACTGGTTAATTTTGAGCTTTTTTCTGCTATTTTTGTCTTCCTGGCTTAAAATCTCAGTTTCAGGCAGCGACATGGCAATGCACTATAGTACTTCAATGACGTGTCGGTGTCTAATTCATGAGATGCTGTCTTTTAATTATTCATGACAGCACATGCTGCTTTCCTACAGATGTAGTAGATGAGAGAGGCATTCAAATGGGTAGCAGGTGTTTCAGTGGTGTAAGAGTTCGAATGTGTTTTCTCGGGAGAGCTATGAGATTTGGAGAAAGGTGGACATCAGACTTAATCATGAAAGCAGTTTGCGTCTACACAATGATGCGGTAATAAGTCCCGAGGACTTTTCCGTCCCTAATTTTTAACCATGACTGTTTTACTTGCCTTTTGAGCTAATTAAACCGCTTAAAGCTCTGCATGCCATTGCGTGCAAAACTATGCAACGAGAGTTGCAGGGAAGAGCCTTCCCCCTTTTATTCGTGAACAGCTCGAGCCTATTAGCTAGCTACCATTCCGACACTCCTCCGGTTTTATTTGATGTTTTCCTTCATACTCACACCAGGCCTAATGGTTTAAATAGATAGGGCAGAGCACCTGCACTGCTATCTGTTGTGTCTCTATGGGGATTTGGGAAGAGAGAAGTTCTCTGGCTCATCTACAAACACAGAAACATCCATGTTGAACACTGAGTGCTCCAGGCCAGGGAGTCTTCAGCATTCATATAGGCCGTTTTGATGCCGGATTCTATAGCACATGTTGTGGGCGACCCACCCCATATTTTATCGTACAACTCTTAGAACATGAACATGAGTCCACAGCCGGTCTATATTTCCCCTGGATGGCTTTCAGCATAGTTGTTATGTGAGCTTTGGAAGTCGACTCTTTCTTGTGCTGGAATCCTTCCGTCCCGTATTTCCGCTTGTTAGATAGTGATCTAAAAATGCCAAGATGTCAGAATATTTAAACTGGCATGACTCACAGTCCACATGTTCCTGCCCTTTTAGCACGTTATAGTCCAGGGTCACTTGTAGTAATAAACCATCCTCCAGACAAAATTGGCCCTCCAGAAAAAAATAGCTTGATCCTTTTGCCATGATTGTTTGTATTCACCGCTCTGTGGAAGAATGCATATGTGCACAGGCTTGTAGTGTTTCTTTACAAAGTGACATCACCAACTACTGGCCTGGCATGCATAATACAATGTTTTTAGTCATTTTCGCGGATCTGTGTGAACAGATATTGTTTTCACAAGGTTGCCGTCTGTACGCGAAACGTTTAAAAAATGCAAATTAAAAACTTTTCCATTTTTAGTACATTGTTGTTTTGTAAATGTACCCTAAGTGCTCTAACTTCTCTGACACATTGCAGGCGGGCGCATTGATCATGGACACCATGAGGGCAAAGCAAAGCAAGCCTTGTATGAGGCCGTAGAAATGGACCGTGCCATTGGTCACGTTGATCTCCTGACCAGCATCCACGACACCCTGACTGTCATTACCGCGGATCACTCTCATGTATTCAACTTCGGAGGCTACACAGCACGAGGAAACTCAATCTTTGGTTAGTGTTTGACTAGAATAAAGGACTCAGTGTTGTTTAAAGTGTCATGCAGACTTCCAACACTCCGGTGTGTGTGCAGGACTTGCACCTATGCTGAGTGATGTTGACCAGAAGCCCTTCACTTCCATTTTGTATGGAAATGGCCCTGGGTTCAAGCTCATCAATGGTTCCAGGGTCAACGTCTCAACTGTGAATTATAGTAAGTCAAAAATGCTCTGCTAAATGCTTGAACAAAGGCTTTTAAAGAGTTGTTAATATTCAGTCAAAGTGATGTGTGTCTGTCCTTTTATGGTTCATGTCGGAGGTCTATAAATTGTCTGTCTGTTGAAAGACATATAGTAAATGTCAAACTTTACAATGATGCTCGACATTAACATATCTTTCTTTCTGTCTTTCTTCCTTTCTTAGTCTTTATACCTTCTTTAGTGTGATAGTTTAGTTTAGTTTACAGAAGTGTGCTCTGAACAAACCTTAACATAGGATGTAATGCACTGACATCTCTTTTTGCTTCTCTCATCCTCTCAGATGAAAACAACTATCAAGCCCAGGCAGCCGTTCCGTTAAGCATGGAAACTCATGGTGGTGAAGATGTTGCCATTTTCTCCAAAGGACCCATGGCACACTTGCTTCATGGAGTTCAAGAGCAGAACTACATCCCCCATGTCATGGCATATGCAGCCTGCATCGGCCAGAACAAAGGCCACTGCCCCTCTGGCAACAGCGCCGCTCCTTCAGCCACAACAGTCCCTCTCACTCTAGCTCTACTATTTGTAGTCTCTTGGTTATTGTGCTGAAATTTCTGCTTTTGCCAACTTATTCACAGATGTACTTATATACCTTTATCTAGCTCCAACTGATGGATTTTATATAAAGTTTTTTTTTTTAACTGTCAATTTTAAATGATCTTTGTACAACATTTTACCCTTTGGGCTGACTGCTCACACATTTTTAAGAGAATAAAAACAAATAGTTAACTGAAGGCCCTAAAGAAGAATTAAGACTGATAACATGAAAATAGAAAGATGACCCCCCCGGCCATTTTTACTTCACCTCTAGTACATAACAACCTCAGAAAAATTGTCTTTATACACTGTCAAACCGAAGGAAAAAAATCAACGTTTTTAAATTTATTTTTTAAATCTTACTTACTGTTTCTTACTATTTACTGGATAATATCTTGATTCTGATGCTGTAGCTGGTATTTTCAAGCTGTAGAGCTATATCAATTCTATATTGTTTGAATGTTAATTATGAAGCTTGATTATTTGTTATTAGTAGTATTTTAAAAAATCTACCAAGACTATGACTGAGCTATGCACAAATAGACTCAGATTTGAACTGCACACTACTTTACAGTTACAATCCTCAGTATTCCCAGACGTTCCCAGGACACCACTCCCAAAAATAATACTGGTATCTGTTTATAAAGTGAGTTTTTTTTTCCTTTGTAATATCCTTTGGATGGTTCTTTATGAGAAGAATAAAACATTGAAGACAAGGGTCTTTGATTAGATATCTCTCTTGTTTTCTTTTTATTGACGCCTGTAACTTTCTCATACAGCCTAAACATTGCCTTTGGCAAGTCTCTTTTCCCAGTAAATTGAACTGAGCTGTGTACATGTTTCCTAAGCACTGGTATGTCGATAGAGGGAATTCTATCAATGTGTTATTGATTACAACAATAGTTATAATTGAGCAATCAATGCATATTTGTCAAATACATGAAGATACTGGCTTGTTTGTGAAGTGATGTTGAATTTGAAATAAATGAAGGCAGAATGGGCCAAAAGTTACAGTATATTTGTCTTGTTTTACTTTCAGTCACTATCTAAATTAAGACTAAACAAAGACAAGAACCGTGAGTATGTAGTTCTGCTTTGTTGTGCTTGGTATAGGTTCAGTGTCACTTGTGTAGTATGCATAACATTCAGGATAAAAGAACTTGATGAAAAAAATAATACTAGTTTTGGGAATTGAATTAGAAGATGGTAAATAAAAATGTGGTAGTGATTCTAAATGCCTAAACGACAAAAGATCCACCATGAAACTCCCCAAAACATGCTCCTTAGTTAGAATGAAATCACATGGACTGGATTAAACATTTTTTTTCTGAGGATAGTGTATTGAAACAGATGTTGAGCATTGTGCTGATCCCATCCCTTTGTAATATTAAGGTGCATAGGTTGAGCTAATGTTTTATTTTCTTGTTTAGAGCTTTTGCTGATGCAGAAAGGTTGATGATGCAGTCTGCTGGTGGTGGCCTTTACTAGCTGGGCATATTGCTCAGCCTTTGGGCTTATTAGTAACTAATTTTGTGAGTCATTAAAAGACTATTTGATTTTCTTGATTTTCTTTGGGTTTATTTTTGTATTGTTATTTTGAATTGTGAACTTTTGGTGTGTGTGTGTGTGTTATTAGGTTATGACTGACTCTTTTAATTAAATTAAGAGTTGAGACCCAGGGCAGATCGTTAGCTCCACTTCTCTCTGTTGTGGTGGTGGTGATTCTGGCATGACATAGCGTGCATGCATGCTTGTTTTTACTTGTGTGGTGTGTGAGCTGGATTGGTGCACATGGTGCTGTAAGAGTTTTCCTAAGGTAGGAGGTTGTGTTCTATCTGCCACTGGTACGCTTCAACCCTGTAGTTTCTTCATGTGCCTTATTCATGTGCTCAAGCCTGTGGGAAGTCTGGAGTGGGACCACTTAGTTATGTTAAGCAAATTTGAATAAATTGTTTTTCATGCAGAATTGTTAAATAAAGATATTTGCATGTGTATCCATGTCTGAGTATATCAATTGAACAACCGACTTGTATGCCCTTTTTGGGTGGTTGGGTTAAATTTCCTATATAACAGGGTGACATAGTCGGCTATGAGTATATATCATTTGTGAGGCATGCCTCTTTTTCTTTTTATCCCCTCCCCAATATTTATTATAAATCTGTTTTAACAGTAGGGTTTATATATGCATATCTTAGTTTTCAAATTCTCCCTCTGCCACAATAGGAATAAAAAACTATGTTGTCTAAGCTCACGACTAATGGTCAATATGTACACACTACTACTATACCCCAGAATATGCAAATAGAAAGCTGAAAACAACAAAAAGTGTTGCTGGAAAAAGAAGTCAATACATTACAATGAATCATTTGCTGAAAATAACCTTGAACTCTTGAACCAGATATCCTGTGAAACATTATGGCAAACTTTCTATCTAATGTAGCTGAGTAATATAGTAAGGTAACTATATTTCAAAACATATCTTTCCTGTGTTTCAGGAAGATCAGAAAGATTTGCTCACACTTGCAGAATGCCTGTATATTTTTCCTGTGAAATTTTCTTTTAATAATGATGGAGAACATTTATTTGACTTCAGAGCATATGTAACAAACGTACAAATAAAAAAATAAATAAATA
>JAOUWY010000001.1:23492987-23503411 GCA_025728095.1 Prietella phreatophila | reverse complement strand
TATATACTTGAGTTTTAAATTGCAGACTGAAGACCAGACATTCTGTTTAGGATTTTCTGGTAGAGAGCAGAATTCATGTTTCCCTCAATTATTACAAATTCCCCAGGCCCTGAAGTAGTAAATCATCCCTACACCACCACACTTCCACCACCATGCTTGTCCGTAGATATGATGTTCTTTGTTGGTTTATGCCAGATGTAACGGGACCCCTGTCTCCAAAACAGTTCCACATTTGACCACCAAGGTGTGTTTTGCCAAAATTCAGACAAGCTTTAATGTTCTTCTGGGCTAGCAGTGGTTTTTGCCTCAACACTCTTCCATGGATGGCATTTTTGCCCAGTGTCTTTCTGATAGTGAAGTCATGAACAGTGACCTGTAGGCATTTTGATGTTGTCCTTGGTTCTTTTGTAATTTTCTGGATGAGTAGTCACTGTGCTTTTGGAGGAATTGTGGAAGGTCGGCCACTTCTGGTAAGGGTCACTACTATTCCGAGTTTTTCCATTTGGAGGTAATGTCCCAGAGCCTTTGAAATAACTTTGTAACCCTTCCCAGACTGATGTATTTCAATCACCTTCTTCCTCATTATTTCTGGAATTTCTTTCAACTTTGGCATAGTGTGTTACTGGGTAAGACCTTTTAACCAACCTCATGCTGTTCAAAAAGTTCTTTTTGAGTGTTCATTTGATTGTACAATGTTTGCAGTAATCGGTCCTGGTTGTGTCTAGTCCAGTTAAACCCCATCATGAATGCAGTTTCATAGATTTTAGAATTAGTAACTATGGGGGCAAATACATTTTCACACAGGCCCAGTTGGTATTGGATACTTTTTTTGTTTCAGTAAATAACATTATCATTTAAAAACTGCATTTTGTGTTTACTCAAGTTGCCTTTGTTTTATCTTAGATTTTGTTTTAATTTCTGAAACAATTTAGTATGAGATACACACAAAAAAATCAGTATTGGGACAAATACTTTATAAGCACTGTCAGCTTATAATGTATGACGGATTAAAAACTAAAATATCTGACATCATGACACATAAAAAGCTGACACCCTTTAGTGTTAAGATGAGGTCTGATAATATTAAGAGAATATGAGTAGATGGATTATTTTCTAGTCCCGCATAGAAAACACGTTATAGAGCTCTAAGTCCATCTTCCTTTGGAATGACTGTGCAAAGAATTTTGATTTCTATGGCAAAAATGTGTTGTCATGCAGGGACTGATAGATACATATTTCTTCTTTGCTGTATGACTTCCAGTACCTTGAAACCCAATTATAGTTATATAGCTGATATACAGTACATCCATATTATAGATTATATCCTAGCCATATCCATTTGCCTTTCCTTATGTGCAACTTTGATGCCCTTCATCAATTCTTTCAAGGACAAGTCTTTAGACCTTACATAATACTTTACACAATATTTAATACAATGCTCCATTCTGAGTAAAATGTATTTGGATGCGGAATGCAAATACAATGCTCTTCAGTGATGAATATGGGAGAACATTATTAAATAGAATGAGATGACTGAGTGTATAGTCTTTAAATAGAATTTTTAAGTTGATTAAAAAGCTCTTTGTATTGGTAATGCTGGCCTAGATTTCATTCGCCATCTGAATCACAGTGTTTTGCCAAAGCTTTTGAAATCCTCACAAATGGTGGAGATAAACAGACTTTTTTTTTTTTTCCAATGGTCACAATATAATAAAAGAAGAAGAAGAGCAAGTTTTAAATACCACTGATGATGGCAACAATGAAAAATTTGGTACTACCACATTTAGTACTATGCATCATTATTTATTGAGTATGATCATATTCATAATTAAGCTTTGAGGAAACATTCTGTAGCACATTTATTTTTGATTTATTCTTGATTATCTCTGTTTTTTGTTCTGTTTTAGCTTTAAATTTAGCTAACCTTACACATAAAGGCAGCCATATTCGCACTCAATTACATTTCACACTAAGCTGACAATAGTTTTGTTTTCCTTTAGACTTACCTTTTGTCACAAGGAGAAAATTAGGAGGAGTTTCCCATAAAAAAGGAGATGTGCATGGTACGTTTGATCTCTGAACCAGCTAGCTCACGCTGGAGCCTCACCAGATGTTTGTATCATGGCTGAGTTAAATCCTCCTTATATCAGACCCAGGAATTCAGATTATCTACCATCTGCAATATCTGGGAAACAGAAAGCCCAGCAACTGCATTGCAGAGTGAACAGGAGCATGAGTGCACTTTCTAAGGCATTGCATGATATTAGTGAGGTTTGTTGCATTGTGTTTCTGTGTTCCTAAACACATAATCAGTCATAAAACCTTGTTTATAAGTGAGTTGGTTTGTATTTGTTCTCAGGCGTCTATGTTCTTTTCCCCCAGGACTTGCTGATTGAACATTTTGAGTGTTATTACACTCTGTTCTCGATTGAATCACCATGACAGCATATGACGCACTTAACATAAAATAAGTAGACAGACTAAACATTGTTACTTCAATATGATCCAATTTCACTTGTAATATGCATTGCTAAAGCAACATGGGGCTTACTCTATAATTGCAGAGAGAAAAACACAGACATCTGTCTACTCATTGAATTTACATTTCATTTATCATCACACAACATACAATGTGGAACTGAAACAGAGAGTGCAGGAAAAGTTTCCCTTTGAGATAAAATAATTTTGGTAACACTTTTTTTAAAGGTATGCAGGCATTTACAGCACTTACAGAATTGCATAAATCCTTTATAAAGCATTATTGGATTTATGAAGGCCTTGTCAAAACTCAGATTATATATATCATGACTATCTGATTAAATAAATAATAATTTATGGATAGATGGAAGAAGATTATGGATTTGTAGTTTAGATTTCTTGACAGTAATTAAATTAACCTCCAATAGGGTCTTCGTAAATAAGGTATACGTGATGTTTCATAACAGTGTTATACATGCAAAATAGATTTGATATGTGCTGTATAACTAAGTGAAGTATTGCAATTATAGTTTTAAATGGAAATAAACCACCACCACTTCACCTGGAACATTTGATTTTAGACTGCTACATGAATCTCATACAGTAAATGTTAGTGTTGGGTCCAACATAAATGTAACAAAAAACTACCACTATTACATCTTGCTATTACCATTTAATATTTCTATCATTATTTTTGCCATCAGCACCTCAGCTAGTTTCCTTTCAAAAAATATTACAAGTATATGAAAATTCAAATGAACCCTTTTTGTTATTGTATCATACTATATTGTGTCCTCCAGTTCTGTTAAAATTATATTTATTTTATGAGTCTCCTATACAGTTATATAGACTGAGAGAGAGAGAGAGAGAGAGAGAGAGAGAGAGAGAGAGAGAGTAGAGTTACATTTAGCAGCAGGTCATAACAACAAGCTTCATGCTTTATTACTGCTTTTAATCTGAATATGAATGACAACAAACTCATCTCTGTACACAGCTCTGTTATTGTAACTTTTTTTTTTAATTCCTAAAATGAAAAAACAAAAAAACAAAAAAAAGGAAAATCCCTATCAGAAGGGTTTATAATATTTACTACATTAAGAAGTACATTTAACATTTTAGGCACCCTGTATTTTTAATACAAACTTTATTATAGATTTTTTTTCTTTTATGACTTAAAACATCATCAAGTCAGAAAAAACATTAGTTTTCTAGCACAAAATTAAATGTTACAGAAAAATGTTTGTATGTCATTAAAGAAAGCAGCATATTCCATAAGAGACATTTTTCAGACAAAAAAAACAAAACAATGAAGACTGCTGGGTTTCGCTGCAAAAATAAAAAGCAAGTGCGACAGTCAAAGTCTCCAGATGAACTGCCTGCCCAAATTGTATACCCACCAATCTACTTCATGGCTCTGCCTGCCCAACCTGTCCGCTCTGTGGCTCTGCCTGAGGTCTACAATAAGGCATTAACCGGCTCTGCCTGAGTCCCTAAAGTTTTTCAAGAAAACGGCTTAATTACATGCCTTATATGCATGCAGGGGTGGACAAAAACTTTATTACTATATGTAAAGGTGCAAAAGTCACTTTCTTATTACTCATTTGCAAAAATAACCTGAAAGTTATGTAGAACATGATTAAAACAGTGGATTAAGCCATGTCCTTAGCAAAAGTGTATTAAGTCAAGAAAATCTTCAGAAAACTGGCTTTCTGTCTGGAATGCTTGTTTGTGTTTGGATACAGCTCCTTGTCAGTCATTTGAGAGACACTCTATGAGCCACTATAAATCCTGAGGACAGAGCTTCATCAACATGGATGAGACCTTTCTTACCTAATGCACCTTTAAGTATTATTTTGCTGTATTTATACTCCGCTTATGTGTTGGTGAAATTTAATACTTGTAAACTTAAACATGTGTGCATGAATGTGTAATACCACCATTTCAAAAGAAAATCCTGCTAGTAACTGTGACGGAAATTATTCATTTTTACTTTGTAATAATTTTGTTTTTGTTCTGTTCATCTGAGGATAACATCAAAGAAGGTCATGTCACGTCATTTAGATTAGTAGAAAATGTTTATCTGCTTACAGAGACGCAAATATGCGCTTCTTTTAAATGTTCGACCCTGACACAAAGCCTGTTTGAGCTGCCTCAAACTGCTCCTTATAGGTACATAGAAGTATGTTGTGTCCTGCACTTTATATATAGTAGATATTCAGCACAAGCGCCTCAGAGTGTTCTCATTATTCTATCCTGCTTTCTTCTATCCTGTATTATTCATCCTTCTGTCATAAACCTTTTCACTTCAGAGGATGAGTCTGCGAGTGTTGTCTAATTTCCACGACATTTGGCATCCCTTTGGCTGGACTACGTGAGTCTTTCAGCTTTTCTGGAGGCAAACTGGAGTATGCCTGTGAAAACGTTTCACACTGAATCCGTGTTGAAGGCGGTTTGCCCTTTGTTCTGCAAAGCAAAAGACTGATGCAGCCTTAACAGTGACTGCTTAACACTGAATCATCAAGAAACTGCCGTAAGGCAAATTAGAAGTTTATAAAGTCATTGTTTATTGTTGTCTGTGTGGTATGATATAAGTAATGTGTGTATTCCATTGAGCGATTTCTTATAAGAAGTTCCGGAAACTTCGCCTCTCCGATGGCAGAGTATTGGTGGTTCTTAGATCACAGCTTCAAAACTAATGGAAAGAATCAAGGGGCACACAATTGCTTAGCGGTAAGCATGTTCGCCTCACACCTCCAGGGCTCGATGTGTGCCAGGGCCATGTGCGGGGCCATGTGTGTGCGGAGTTTGTATGTTCTCCTCGTGCTGCAGGGGTTTCCTTCGGGTATTCCGGTTTCCTCCCACAGTCCAAAGACATGCACGGTAGGCTGATTGGCATGTCTAAAGTGTCCGTAGTGTATGAATTGGTGTGTGAGTGTGTGTGTGTGATTGTGCCCTGCGATGGACTGGCACACTGTCCAGGGTGTACCTCATCTTGTGCTCGATGCTCCCTGGGATAGGCTCCAGGTTCCCCACGACCCTGAAAAGGAATAAGCAGTAGAAGATGGATGGATGGAAAGAGTCAGTTTTGAGCAATCAATAAGTAAAGAGAGTACTTATCAAGAGGTGCAGTATTTTTGCGACAGGTTATTATAAAGTGGCATGCCCCAATGACTCATTCTATCATATCAGCAGTACATGATACGTTTGGCAAATGTATGCTGAGAAAAAAAAAAGGGGGGGGGGGGGGGCTGTAAGTTCTACCAAATTACTTTATATGGACCCTTCAGGTAATTTCTTCCTTCGCTGTCTTACCTTTAAATTTTCTGAATGTGTATGGGTTGACAAAACTAGATACATATCTAGGATTCAGCCACATATTTCATATTTCGCTGTACCTGATTACTGGGAATTTCATTTTCTTGTATAATTTGGGTTTAATCAGATAAGGTTGTTATATACTACAGATAGCCCATGTGTGCCTGAATTTTATCCTTTCACAACAAGAATATTGAGACAAGCAATTCAGAAAAGGCACAGGTTGCTCGTATGTTGATCCTAATATCAGGTTTATGCGTGTGAATTATGGGGAAGGATGTTTGAACCGTTATGATGTATGACTTAAAGAATGTGGTTTCCCAGAAAAAGGTAGTTTTAGTCTCAGACAGTTAAAAATATAAATTTGGAAGCAAAGGAGAGATTCCTAAAAGTAAGAACAGAAGCACAGTTTTTAGCAAACTGGAAAGCATTTGGGAAAATAGTATATTGAGGCACATAAAAGAGAGAAAAAATGTCAGAAACATCTCTCTCACTGTGCTAAGTTACAGAAAGCTGATCCCAATCTGAATAACACCCACAGCCAGTAAGGACTAAGGAACCTGTAGTTTAACCTGCAGCCTACGTCACTCTCCCTGACCCTGTCAGAACTGAGCCACCAACCCCCACCGAACTATGTTCCAGCCGTCCTATCTTTACCGGTGGCATTACAGACGATATCCCAAGTGAAGGGAACAACATTGCTGCCTGAGTGCTTCAGACCAACAAAATCAGACAGAGAAGGGACAGTGCACGCTGTGGTAAATGTCTCAATTCTATAAGTGGCCAGTGAAGAATGCCCTATGTTAGTTCACAGACCCTGGACATTGGAAGCCGTCAGGGGCAGCATGGTGCATCTGCTGGCACTCCACGAAGTAGGAGGACGAAAGTTTGGGGATGAACTTCAGATACCACAACTCTTGAACTACAACGACTGCTCATAGCGAAATTTGGCACGGACTGGGTCAAGGTTTTACTTGAATTCCCAGATGAGGATGTCTGCCTGATCAACCCACAGTGGGATCATGAAGTCAGGGCAAGGTACAGAGCACAAATCGTGGGAATGGACATGACAAAAATAGAAAGTACAAGCAGCAAGATTCAGAGACTGTGTCCCAGTATCTATCTCGTCTTACTGAAGTCTATGATGCAAGTTAAGGCCAGTAGCACTGGCAGATGGACAAGCAGCCGAAGTCCCGGCATGCTAGGCACATCTAAGAAACAGCTTCATGAATGGTATGAAACCAAAGATTGCTGCTGTTGTAAAACGTCAACTCATCACCTGGGACACTGGAAATCTAACTCAAGTAGAACGATATGCAATCCATGTGGAGAAGCTCCTACGAGATGCAAAGGAAAGAAAGATGGAGAAGAGAGAAGAGGCCCAGGGTGGAGAGGAAAACTAAAAAAACGCGGACAAGGAAGGCTGGCTGGCAACCCCCATAGATACAATTTCATGTGTTTTATCTGAGGAAAAGTTGGACATTTTGCAAGAGACTGTCCAGAGCAGATCCAAGAGGAGGCCAAATGTGGGGCGGGGGAAAGGAGGGGTGAAGTATCAGTTATCTCACAAAGAACAGGCATATATGCACACACCCATATCAAACACTGGTCAGACTAATAATTCCCAAATGCCTAAACCAGATATAGCCCTTAACCATTTTAAGTATAATGCCTCTCCCTTTACCCAATCATGTTCAGTGGACAAAATGTTAAATTTTTGGTAGATTCAGGAGCAACATATTCAGTAATAAAACACTACCATGAGTTCATGGTTACTGCGCTCCATGGGTGTACAGGACATTCAGTATTGGAACGGTTTTATGAGCCACTAGTCTGTGAATGAGAAGGTGGGAAAAGATCTAACCCACCAATTTCTAATTTCATCTTCATGTCCAGTAGATCTACTGGGCAGGGACTTAATGTGTGTTTTACACTTAAATTTGATATCCTCGCCTCAGGGAGTAACAATAACTGATGACTCATCTTTTGGACCTCTGTTTGTTATAGAAACAGAGGTGTGTGTTTATCAATGGTCCATGCATAACAAGCCTAGAGCCTGTGCTTGCCTGATGGTGTCAGCACATGATAAAATGAAGGACAAGAGTGTTGATTTTATGCTGCTCTCTGCCCTCCATTGCACAGCATTGCATCCAGCTAGTGGTGGAGCAGTAGAGAGCGAAAATGGGACACTAAAAAGCAGATTGATCAAATGCTGAAACAAGATTAGGGTGGGTTTAGCCCCTTTGGGATACTATTTGGGAGACCTCCACACACAGGAATTGGACATCTCCTGTTCCCAATTCTGCAGCATGTGATGATGCAATGTTAAATTACTGTGCAACCTTGTCCTCTGCTCTGCACTCTATCCACAAGCATTTCCAGCTCCAGCCACAGGTCCGCTGCATGATTTCAAGCCCGGAGAGTGGATAGTGATAAAGGACCAGGTGGAACAAGCCACGGTGGTCGGGGCCATTCTAGTTCCTTTTCATCACTCATTCAGCAGTGAAAGTCAGCCAACGAGCCACATGGATGCACGCCAGCAACTGTAGGAAAGTGCCAGGGCCGAGCAATGAGATGGAGAAGACGAGACTTCGACAAGAGGACTAGAAAGTAATTCTCCATCAAGAGGCCTCTAGGAGGACCAACGCTCATGAGTGACTATCTGCAAATACACACCCACACACATGAAACACTGCATTCAAACACACATTCTCACACCAGTTCCTTGTGGTTACACAACACAAGTGGTATCTAGTAGCCTGCAAAATCAAAGACATGTAGTTTTGGAGAAAATGTTGATGACACGGAAACTGTACTCTTAGGAGGACTGAACTTCATTAGTGCATAATATATAATCACATGGCCAGGACAGAGAGGGCAAGTTAGTTGACGTGACTTTGCTACCTCACCTCTTACGCCCCAAAGCTCACTGACCACCGACTACTATTGCAGACTAGACACAAATCATTAGATGTTGACATGTACATCCACTCACACATACCTATTCCTTATTGTGCACCCTTCTCCTGGTATAGGTGGTATCTGTTAGTAAGCCCTGTCACAGAAATAAACTCACAAATCACTGGGACCGTTGCCGACAACACTGGGGGTCCGGGAGGGGTAGACCCTTAAGCTGGAAAGATAAACCAAAGTGCGATTTTGGAGTTCATTGGGTGGAATACTTATTGATCAATCACGCCAATCAAATCGTTGCGGCAGAAAGAGTGCATGACACACAAACTTCTACCGAAATTTGGTTTTTATCTGATCGTGTTGACGAGACTACGTGCCTAAGGCGACATGATTTCTGTAGGTCCCACATAAGCCAACAAAGTTCATTATTAGACTATTGCTGCAGATTGGATGACAATTAGTAGTTAAAAGCCCATATGCCAAGACATTGGTCGCATCTGTAAACCGTTCTGTATCGCCTTTGGTCATAAGAATCATTACCAACAGTCTATCCACACAATGTCACACGTCCCCTCATCACACAGACACATGATGGTTATCTGTGATATCTGTGTCTGTGATACACAACAGTCTGGAAACTAGTGAGTTGGGGTTTGATTATAATAATAATTCTTCTTGTCTTGCTCATTTTGCCTTGTATTGTCTCATTAGTTGAAATCACTAATGCCCAAATACTGATGTTGACAGAGACTGATTATGATCCCTATGATGACCAACCTAACTTGTATCCTAAATCTGACCGGATACTAGATTTTCCAAGCGACACTGAGGATAACATATTGACATCCATTTCAGATCTATTGTAAATATTCCATTTACTATTTCATCCTAAATGAGATTGCTTGACCACAGGATACTGTTATGAAACTAGACTTGGACAGGAAGTAAGCAGAGGAGGAAAGTCTTTATTTGATACACCAGCAGAGAACATGGAACAGAAACACTAATGGAAATAAGGTATGAGTGTTCCTAAACTTAGGACACGAACATTTCTTAACCAAGTCATGAGTCTTTCAGGCATGGCCTGAACACTACTATGGCATAGAATAAACACTCCACTATGGCATAACATGAACCCACAACTTGTTTGGCTTGGTGTTGCTTTGCTGCAACTGTTTAGATTTTGTCTCTCTTAGTGCAGTACCGATTCGTGCGTGTGGGTAGATTCCGTTTATTTCCTGTTAAGTTCAGGTTCAGTTCAAGATAATGCCACGCAACGTGCACAGCAACATGAGGGGTTTAAATAACTAGTCACCAAACTCTTAATTGCTGACAGCTGGCAACACTTGACACAGTGGTAGCGTCCATGCGCATCTCAAGCACGTGCAGGTGCGCACTCTGAAACCGCCCCTGTGTAATCGGTCTCTTGATGCCTCGGAAAACAGGGCAGCCTCCGCCGAG
Source organism: Prietella phreatophila (assembly GCA_025728095.1). Classification (NCBI taxonomy): domain Eukaryota; kingdom Metazoa; phylum Chordata; class Actinopteri; order Siluriformes; family Ictaluridae; genus Prietella; species Prietella phreatophila. Next base: position 23,493,244 of record JAOUWY010000001.1, on the reverse strand, counting down.
CATCAGACAGGCGGAGCATCACCCCCAACGAGACTGGACGGCGGGGCGGCGTTCCCAGCGGGACTGGATGGCGGAGCGACGTCCCCGGTGGAGCAGGAAGGCGGAGTGACGACCACAGCCGGGCAGGCAGGCAGAGCGACGTCCTCGTCGAAGCAGGAAAGCAGGGCGACGTCCTCGTCGAAACACGAAAAACCACTTTGAAAAATGACTTCAATCTGCACTCATTAAAGTGGCATAAGACAGAAAAACTATAGGCT
>JAOUWY010000001.1:23360866-23372076 GCA_025728095.1 Prietella phreatophila | reverse complement strand
CCTCTCTCTCTCTCCCTCTCTCTCTCTAACACTCTCTCTCTCCCTCTCTCTCTCTCTCTCTCTCTCTCTCTCTCTCTCTCTCTCTCTCTCTCTCCCTTGACTCAAACAACATCATGATTGTGTCTTAAGCCCTATTCAGACGGGATACATTTTACGTTTTGAGACTGGGTCATTCTATTTTTACAGCTGTTGAATTTTAATCCACTTGGCTGTGTTTTTCTCTTATCTCCCCTCATAAATGTCCAGGCCAGTTTTTTTTCTTCTTCAGTGAACTCAACAGTGGTCTCATCACTTTAGAACTTTGCATCTCTGCTGCAGGCAGATATTTCAGATGAGGGGTTTTTTTTGGCCTCTGTTACTCTCTGTATTTTGTGATTTTTCTCAACAGATGTATCTCAACATATCACAACATGCAAGATGAATTTCCAGGTGTATATGAAAATAACCCATGTATAATATTTAACTGTAAAACTCTCAATTTTCATTGCAGAGAAGATTTGCAAATATATGACCATTTATACCAAGGGCACTAAAAATCGATCAACATCATCATATTTAAAACAATAGTCTAATACACTCATAAACTGCTTAAGGTTAAACTCAAAATACATTCATAAACTGAATGTGAACTATCCGTGCATATTTCTGCTGGATTGGAAACATACTACTGGTGTTTATTTGTTAAACACATACATGTGCACATGCTTAAAATATGCAGCTCTGAATGTAACCCAAGCCTTTCTTCTCAGCCTTGCTGCTGCTCACCTGGATTAGAAAGTGCTTAGAACACGGCCCCTCTGCTGCCATTTTGAGACGGCCTGATCCATATGTGAGCGATATAGCACTTTTATGGTTGAACTTCTAACTGCTCTCCTGTTGCCAGTCCTCAGCTCAGGGCCTGCTTGGAGAAGTGGAGAACGTTTAGAAGTGAAATTTAAGCTCACTACAATGGATTGTCCTCCCAAGGGGTCTGCCTTTAGGAGTGCGAGTGCGACTAAGAACACTGAGTACGTTTGATGATGGCAGACATGGTAATTAGGCAGGATGAGGAATCAAATCCACACAGACCACTGTTTCTGGCCCTGTGTCCACAAGAGCTATGAGGGTTGTTTGCCTCGCAGCTGAGACCCAGGAGAGCAGTCTTCCACTTTTATTTGGCTTGTCCATGTGTTTTTTGGGGTTTTTAACCCGTCTTTTGTCCTTGTCTACAACAGACTAAAAGTTATACTGCTGATAGTGGAGACCCGCTCCCAGTTCTACTATGCCACATTTGTCCTGCTGATTCGTGGTTGTCATTTTGTTTCTCAGCACATTCATCATTCCACTGGAAGTGATAATGGCTGAGGTAGGCGTCTGGGAACGGTCTGACACTGAGCGAGATCGGTGCTTTAACTCATTCCATATGACCCTCTACATTGCCCGTTCTCAAACCTTGACTTCCATGTAAAGGTCTTTCCTCTCTTCTTCAAAACGTGTTATCACCATTCAGTGCTTTTTTCTTTTCTTTTCTGATTCTCTACTCTAAGATGTTAATCTAGACCCCAGGCAGAAAGAAGTCTGGGGGATAGAGGTGTAGGATGATTGGTAAAATCTCTTCTGGACATTTCCTTTGATGCCTTCAGAAAGTATACAGTATCTTTCTCTCCATCATGATATGGGCAAGAAGTTCACTTAGACATGCCACGACTCTTTTGAGTTCTGTTTCACACTTTGTAAGACTGCAGAGCCATGAGAAGCATCTTGGGTCTGAGTCAGAGAAGAAGAAGAAACAAAGAGGACAACATGGATGTTTGGACATCCCAAATGAGGGTGGGTGTGGGGAATCACGATCAAATTGCTGCAATGTCATTAAAATTCAAATTGCATATCATTGAGTATTATATTACAAGTGACTTTGAGTTTCTGTTCATTTTTTTCTGTTCAAGCGGCGAGTATCCCAAGAGAGATCTTTCATTCCGAGAGTTCGAATAGAGGGACGTCGTCTGTGTTATGCGGTCACGCTCCCTCCTGTATGAATCCAGTTGTTCTCACTCTGTTGACCCCTAACCATGTACAGAAGGATAGACTCGGTGTTTGGTTTCCTTCTCCTCTGACATACGATCCCACAAAAGATCATTCATGAGATTTTGTTGCACTATATGTTAAGGCCTTTAATTCACAGGCATGCACTGTGCAGGGTAAGACAGATTTTCTTTTTCTTTTTCTTTTTTTTTTAAACACTCCATTCCAGATTCTGAAACTTGTTGGCACTTCTTCCACACCTTTGCATACATACCTCAAAGGAAACCTGTTTTAATGTCTCTGGGGTTGTTGAAAAGTGAAATCTGATGAAAACAGTATTGTAGTGGAGAGGTACTGGAGCTTTGCCATGTAAAGCAATGTTGCTTGTGCTGAGAGACAAGTGTATATCAGCACATCTTTTCTTTTCACAGCTACCCATGTTTTAATGGATTCTAAAAATAAGTCTTGATGTCTTCCTCCCCCTTTATTAAAGATTAAACAAGAAAGTAGGCGAGGCAGAGAGAACAAGAGCACATGCACATGCTCATCCCCCCCTTCACTCAGCCCCTCCAGTTTATCGGTAATAGAGGCTTCACAGATTGAGGGACGTGCTGTCAGCTCCTCAAGCACACTTTTGCACGTTCTGTTTTGAGACCGGACTAAAAAGAGGTGTTTTACTGAACACATTCAGTGCTCTGTTAGGTTAAGTTTGCTGCTAAAGATTTACAAGTGGAGGACTTGCAGAAGGCAGTGGGAACAATGGAAAACAAATAGACAGTCCTGACAGTTCCAGAGAAATAAATATTTTCCTGCAGTGAAGGCTGATGGGAACCAGGAACGTTTATTCACAACACAGGAAGAATGCCGATATGGAACATTGGATCCAAAATCTAGAGTATCATAGCTCTTTCCTAAAGGAGCTTTCTCTCCTAAATAGATTTGATCATTTACACTTTGTGACAACTTTCAAGACTATCTAAGTCCTTCTCATCCATAAACCTAACTTATTTGGTGATTCTGGCACAAATATTGTCTTAAAAACTACTTAGCTGAGCTTCTGAGAGTGCTCTGTGAATCTCAAAAGACTGGATGTACTGCTTGAAGTGCAGTATTCGTACATATAAAGCTCTACTTGGCAAAGTTCTGTGCTGTGCTATCTCCGTTAAACACACCCAGAGGGATTACTTTGCTCTGTCAGGTTTCTCTATGATCAATGGTCTGTATGAACGTCGAATTGCAGTACACACTTTCCCCCTGACAGGCACCACAGGTAAGGAGGACACTGCTGAGACTTTAGCTAATCCTGACATGTAATGGCTTTACTTACTCTCCCAAGTTTGATGAAAAACGTGCTGAGAGAAAGCTCAGTCCTCTGACGTTTGCATTCTTCACCACACTGACATATATAAAGTTTGGAGTGTGCATGAACGCTGATAGCACCAAAGTTGACAATCAGGAAAATAAAACTAAACCTGCGCAATCTTTCTCTAGCTTGCAGATCTGATATTTGCAGTTCTTTATACAGTATGTTTGGCTTGTAATCAAATATGAACACATTATTCAGAATGAACTGATAATATAGTCTACAGATAACGTGTAGAAATACAAACGCACAGAATGAAAAATAAATTATGCGAACAGGATGTTTTTACTTTTTGCTTTACTTTCAAGGTAACAGGACAAATAAACAGCACATTCTTTAACGTGAACTTGTACGATGCATTTTCAGCATCCTTAGTGCCTGCCCTCTTGAGGCCACAATGGTTTAAATTAGTTTAGTAGTTTGTTTATATTTTTTATATAGATATTTAACTAAATACGCTTGAAAATATTGCAACGTACAAACGATAATAATGACTGTGTGTGTGTGTGGGGGTGTGGTGTTTAAAAATAAATAAATAAATAGATAGATAGATAAATAAATAAATAAAGTATCTCTAGTTAAGACCAGTAAACTTTAGTGCTAAAGCTGAGGTTGAGAAACCTTCAGAGCTAGAATTCATACACTATGCTATTTTTTTTCTGTGTTTTCCAGTGTTTTTTGTTTTTTTGCTGTCTCTCAAAATAATTTGCTGTCTCTCAAAATAATTCAACACCCTGACATTCATGTCTATTAATATAATTTGGACATTTTCACTTAGAGGTGTACTCACTTTTGTTGCCAGCGGTTCAGACATTAATGGCTGTGTGTTGAGTTATTTTGAGGGGACAGCAGATTTACACTGTTACACAAGCTGTACACTCTACTTTACATTGTAGCAAAGTGTCATGTCTTCACTGTTGTCACATGAAAAGATATCATCAAATATTTACAATAATGTGAGGGGTATACTCACTTTTGTGAGATACTGTATATAGGACACTACAATTGTTATAAAAAGGGAAATGTAGACAGTAGTAAAGATGCAAAACATTTTGACGCAAGACATCGCTAATCAAAAAATAATCTAAAATCAATGAGCTGCTTTAGAGCCTTAGACTTTACCAAATCCCAGCAAGCTGGGTTTTATTACCCCAATGCAAGCATGTTAGTTTTGTTTAGGAAACCAAAAAAAAGGTTCATCGAGCGGATACAGTGACTTACTCACCTACAGCTTGACTTTAACTGGATAGATCTGTAGTTAAAATTAATCTACCCTGGACATTAATTCAGTGTTGCTAATGTAAATATTCAGGGACTGATACTGGCCACAGTTCACTCCAATTTCCATATGCACTCTTGCCAAGTTCAACATTGTGTGGTTGCTGTGTTCATCCTATCCTGAAAAATGATTTGTCATTCATTTGTTCTACGTTTTATCTGGCACATGTTTAGAGTGGCCTCTTGAAGATCACTTGTCTTAGTCAGTTGTTTCACGAACACCCCTTTATATCATTACTTTCTCATATATGTGCGATCCCTGTTACCCCTTTAAGTCAACAATGACCGTGTACATTCTTCCTCTTATTTTTTTGCCTCGTATATTCATCCATGGTTTATGTATGTTGTGTAATTCGAACTGTAATTTAGTTTGTGTGCATGTGAAGTTGGATATTCCGATGTAGACACTCTATAGTCAACAACATAAATCAGTCTATTATAAATAGGTTAACAGCTTATTGTCATTAATATTGTGTCGATTTTCCATGCTCTAGAGACTATGAATTTGTCTTTGTTTTTTTAAAATTATTATTTAAATTTTATTTGCAAGTTTAGCAGATTGTCTGTAAACTTTTTACTGTCGCTTTATTTGGATAGTCCATTTAATAGCTCTTGATGCTTAGTAAATCATCTATAAACGATCAACTCGAACCTAGCTGAAATACGATTGTTTACAATTTTATGACAAATTGAAAAGTAGCGAAACATCATTTGATATATTGTTACGAATCAAGTTATAGGATGCTTGATCTTCACGTTGCATGTATGAAATGAAACAGTGATGATAATGGAAACTAGTCGCTGTGTAGGTGCATTGATGAAATACCCGTGCATGTGGTTTATCCAGCTTTACTCTTGAGGACATTCTTCTCATAACCGGTTCTGTGCATAATGAATAGCCTTATGGTCCTCGATAAACAACCACTAAATAGCACTTAGTCCTCTTCTGAAGTTGTCTCCTGAGGAATCCAGCAGAAACGTGTATGCAAATCAAAGTACCACGTCTTTTTATTTTTTTTAACCTGGATATTCATTCCACGGCTGTACAAAATCCATCTGCAAATTGACCGTCGTTGACCGTCGTCCTGCATTTGATCATGTCTCACTAGTGCACTAGTCACATTTAATATAGCTCATGATTCCTCAGACAGTCTCCGGACATCCGGATCACAATGGCATAAGGCATCACCTTATGATTCGGTCACAATTTTCAGTCCTAATATAGTTCATATGTGAAGTGGCTTTGACTGAGATGATTTGATTTCTTGGTTTATGACTGTGTAGATGTTGGATACTCTGTACTGTTCCCACGAACTGGAACATTCCACAACCAATATGATAATGCAGAGTTTTTAATGGTGGAATAAAATGGAGTGGTAACTGAGGCCTGGATTGTCAGCCACATGCATTAGTCTCACTGTAGAGAGGACATACTTGGACAGTGGAAGTACATCAACGTCATACGATTTCTTATAACATGTTTCCCACATAAGAACATCAAACGTCATTCTGGATGGTTGGATAGGACTCTATTGGGAGTTCGATGTTGATATTTGCCAATCCACTTGTGGTGTCTGCTTCATTTGGCCATTTGTCTTATGGCTTGGTTTTCCCACTATGAAATTCAATATTTTATGTGTAGTAGGCTGTTCACCCAACTTGCAGTTAGGTATTGAGATTTTTAATGACTCGTTGATGACTAAAGGATTTGCAGACAACCAGGCACTCACTGATATTGTTTATAATATGCACGCATGTTGATTCTGACCTAGTCATTGAGACACTATGCTGGATGGCATTTAGGTTACTATAAGTGTAATTTAGAAGCTGCTGCAACTGGTGCTAGGAGACGGTGTTTGGGAGAGAGCCAAGACAAGTTTGTTCCAGTGCGGTTAGACCAAGGCTGTCAGCATGGCCACAGTATTTGGGAGGTTTCTTCTACGTACCAGCAACCCGGGGAGGCGCCTGTTACTTGCTACATGTCGAGGTGGCTCTTTTTCCTCTTTCTGTTTCGTGCCAGAAGACTCTGTGTGGCGGCACCACAGAGACGATACCGGGCTCGTTCCTCTCTGAAGTGCACAGAATGGAGAAACAGCTGGAATGGATTAAGGCGTTGTGTTGGTTCTCTTTCTCCATATGGCATTTTCCAAGAATTGAATGAAAATAACTTTGATAAGAAGGCTTTTTGGTGAAACCAAAAGCCAGAGGAAAGAGAACACAGAGGAGTGGTAACAAGGATTCTGTTATTAGAGACATGCCTATATCACCGCATTATGTCATGGATATTTTCTTTTCTTCTTATACTGCTTTTAGTATTTCAGTGTTTTATTTTCAAGATCCCTGAAATTTTTGGCATCAGTTTTTATGCTTGCATCAATCATTCGCCATACTGATTTCTTTCTCAGTGCTCGGTATTGCCCAACTTCAACTGCTCGTCACAAAGACCATGCTTTGTGCTGCTGTCCAGTCTAATGGAGCTGTGTGATGAATGGCTTTGCAACATCCAGGATAACCATTAGCATTATTGACCACCTCCTGGTAATCAAAGAGCCTTACTGTGTGTCCACCATTCAGGTTTTGTTTAGACTTGCTGGAGTTGTGTGTCATGTTTTAATCTGCAGCTCTGAAAAGTGGCCGTATAGAAGCATGCATGCTGGGTTGGAATTTATTTTATTTATTTATTTATTTATTTATTTATTTATTTATTTTAAGAAGTTTAGAAGTCTGTCAAACTGATGGGACTGGTGATCTGGTGATTAATTGCATATAATTTGTAACAGTACTCTAGACAGCGGTGATGACTGATGACTTTGAGCAGAATTTGTGAAAAGTGGATTTTCTATACTGCAACCAAGACATTTGGGATGTCATCTGCATCAAAATATAAGGAGACGTTGACTCCTACATGCACAAGCCCATGTTGATGTTGAGGCCATACCAATTTAACAGTTCCTCCACATGAACCTGTTACCATAAGTAACATTGTATCGATTTAAGCACTCAGCTTCTTAATGACATGTTTTCACATAATGACCTAATTTGTCCCCAGACCACATAGGCTCGATCACTGAGCTTAGGTGGATCATTCTGTTTTATTACAGGGGAGGAGTAAGACTCTTAGCGATTCATTACCCAGGGCGGACAGACCATCGTTATGTAGTAATGATTGTTTATATACAACAGTAATCCTTCTTATAAATGTGTCATGGCATCCTGGTAACACATATGATCTGCATTGTACTTCCATTTTAGTTTTTCGTATATCCTCTTAACAGCACATCTTCATTAAGAAGATTACCAATGCTTCATGCAGTCACATGACATGTAGCCATTAGAAAAACATTTCTCTTAGACTTACTGCAAGGAGGCATGGTAATGTGTGACCTATGTGTGCATGTGGAAACGGATCAAATGGTTTCATCAGAACGCTTTACAGCAGTCCATTTGGCTCAGTAGATGCTCCACAGCCTGAAGTCTGAAATGCACTTGCACAGAGCCACAGTGCAGCAAACATGCTGAATTTTCTTGGCTCTGGCCATAGACACCTTAGAAAACCATTACCATTGGCTTCAAATCATAGGCACAAATGTAGTTGTTTTGTTTTGGTTGGTTTAGCTACAAAAGTGGAAGAACTTCAAAGCCAAGACTATGAAAGCAGCAGCAGGACACAAGCCCAGGCACATCAGAAACCTCGAGAAGGGATGCAAACAGATATTGACACAGTTTGTATGAGGGGCTCAGTGAAAAGTTTGCTGAGGGTTGTTTGGCATGTGTGCAATTGTGTCGGGGGAAAATAGTGGGGTGCAAGCAACATCATCTTAATAAAGTACTAGGGGAAGACTTTTTCTCTTCCCCTAGTACTTGGTCCACAATACTTCACAGTATAAAGTGTGGTCCAGAATACTTCAGTGTCTCTTGTTAATGCTTTCTTATCCCAATTTATTTTTTTTCACCATCTGTTCCAGTCCATCTCTTTCCCCTGTTAGGATGAAACTTCCGTCTACCTACGCTCTATCCCTAATCTCCGGCAGGGCTTTCAGCACTGGCCACAATCGAGCCATTGTGGGAGGCCCCCACTTGTCAGTCAACGCCCTCGTTCTGTTGATATGGGGCGTGTGCTGAAAGCAGGCTCAGCTTCTTGCAAAACTGAAGTGCTGGCTAATTGAGCTTGTCTGGCCATAACCTGTAACTTGCTGATAAGAAGGTATTTGACTGCTGGGAAGGCATAGGTTACCTTAACCTACTGAAGATGGTGCTTGATTAGTCTGTCCAGCTAAAAATACCTTGTGCCTGTGATGCTCAGTTTTTTATAATTACTTTGGTTCAATACAATATTCAAGCTCAAGAAGCTACATTGATCAAGCTCAGTGTGAATGTTATCACCATACATCATATGTAGTACTGTGTTTATGCTATAGTTTTCAAAAGGCAAGAACGGAAGCCATGCTTGGACATGGATCAGCCATGTTCTCTATAACTGGGATGAATCAATTCTCATATTAAATTTTCATCCCACTAGTAGACTGGCTGATGCAATCTCCCGAAAGCCTCCATGAAAATCTATGAATGTCCCTATTTGTAAGATGATGTTCTTTTAATTTTCCTTTGTTTTAATCTCAGTCTAGAGAGAGGGTTGTTAGCATTGTCCCCTTGCAGATCCCCTGTCACACAACAGGAAAAAAGAGAGATCTCTGCTACAGTGTGCAACTGTCTGCCGGCTCCTGCCAGATCCATTGGACTAATCCTGCTAGCTCCGGGAACCTTAGACTAATCCAGCAAGTCTCTCAGTCTCAGACGCTTTCTCAGCTAAACTGACAAAGGTTCCATTACACTTCATTTAGATTAAGTGGCCTTTCGCAGTCACAAAAGAGGATTTTAAAAGCAAATCAGCATTGTGCCAGTCTATGTGTCTATGTAACTTGGCAACCCTTCAGTATTTACCCAGCTGCTCTTCTCAGTATGACTTTTCAAAGGCGGAAAAGAAATAAACGCTTATAAAAGTCATATATGCTCAACTGGCTGAGCAGAGAGAGTCAGAGACTTTACAAGTGCCCCGCTGACAAACAACTGCCATCAGTTTACATTACAATAATAAGCTGTCTTCACCTCCATGGCTGTTGCAATGAGAAGGCAGGATTGACCTGTGTGAATATGATCACTGAGCTATGGAATGCATGGTTCAAGCCTCAGGGGAAATCAGTAATGTATCTGTTTGTTTTGGTGACTGAGGCTTTGCTTCATAATGGTCGACAGCCAGGATCGACTGCTAGCTCCTCAGGTGTCCTTGGCTGCCATTGCTATGGTAACGTGTTCTTAGATGGATGTGTAGTGTCTTTAAGGTGGCTTTCATGCCTTGCTAGCAATTTTAAGTGGGGGAGGGATGTTTGGCTTTCTCTAATGTGGCACATCTACAGATATTAATGTTTTACACTGATTGTTTCTTTATCCAGTAGTGGAGAGTGCTGGAATGATGGATAGGAATGATGGTTTTATTGTTAATCTCTGGGACGGACGGTGTGGAAAATAATCTTACATAAAACGTTATTTAAGGTGCCGTTCTTTAAGGCTTGGACGTGATCTATTTATTTAAAACGTTTCAAGATTTTCAATTTAGGTTAAAATAATATGTATATATTCTGAAAAATCAGAAATGTGCTGTTACATGTTTACACACACACACACAGTGGGGGAAATAAGTGTTGAACGAGTCAACATGGCTTTCAATGAGGTTATTCACATGAAATTTTCACCAGACTTCGGTATTTACCCAAGAAATTCAGAAATGTAAAAAATTCACAACATTAAAGTCCATAAATATACTTATGTGCAATAAAGAGGAATGACACAGGAAAAAAGTACTGAACACGCTAACTGAAATATATTTAATACTTAGTGGAGAAGTCTCTGTTTGTAATGACCGCATCAAGACACTTCCTGTATGAAGAAATTAATGGGCTGCAGTATTCAGGTGTGATTTTGGTCCATTCTTCTAAACATATTGTTTTTAAATCTTGTTCAGTTGGATTCGAGTCAGGTGATTGACTGGGCCATTCTAACGCCTTTTTTTCTCTGAAACCAGTTGAAAGTTTTCTTTGCTGTATACTTTTGATCGTTGCTGGAAGCTCCACCCGCGTCTCATCTTCATCATCCTGGTGGATGGCAGCAGATTCTTTTCTAGAATCTCTCGGTAAAGGGCTTCTATTATATATATCCTTATATTATATCAGTACCATGTGATATAAAACAGCCCCACACCATGATGCGTCCACCTCCACACTTCACTGTTGGTATAGTGTTTTTAGGGTGCAGTGCAGTGCCATTTCTTCTCCAAACATGGTGTACAGTATGACAGCCAAAAAGTTCCATTTTGGTCTCATCTGACCAGACTACACTCTCCCAGTATTTCATAGACTTGTCCAAATAAGTTATAGCAAACTTTAAACGAGTTTCGACATGCCTTTTCTTTAGTAATGGAGTCTTGCTGGGTGAGTGTGAGCAGTGGAGTGTATTGTCTATTGTTTTCTCTGTGACGATGGCACCTGCTGCCTCCAAGTGTTTCTGGAGCTCT
>JAOUWY010000001.1:23337208-23348983 GCA_025728095.1 Prietella phreatophila | reverse complement strand
ACACACACACACACACACACACACACACCCACACACACACACACATACACAAACACACACACACACACACACACACCTACCTTTCCTGTGCGTCTCTTTAATGTAGCTTTCATTAAATGCAGTTTCAGGCTGGCTTTGGAGCGCTTCAATGAACAGCCAGTGGAAAAAAGGGGAGGGGATCTGTTACTGCTACATTCACCCAGCCTCTCAGACAAAGGAGTCATTTTGTGGGGACCGTAGGGATATATATGTAGGGGTGTACTCGGTGTACATATATGTATGTATGTATGTATGTGTAAAAAAAATAAAAACAGGTCTTTTTTAAGGATTAGCCACAGCTTAAAATCAGTGGCCGCCCAGTAGCAGAGTGTTTGCAGGCATCCATGATGGATACAGAAGGAGCCATATCCAGTGGCTGCTGGCAAACACATATAATCTAGCACAGACCTTCTACAGGTCCAACACTCCCCATTCTGAGCACACAAACTCGCACACACACACACACACACACACACACACACGTCTGTGGCTGCAGGTCCGTCTTTAGTGCCCACATAAATCAGCATGGACGACATGGTCTGGAAATATTTGAAACAACCAGCAAATTACCTGCAATAAAATCTGACTAGTGTTCTGGCACCCTGCACTGCCTCAAGGTGTGGGTTTTACACTCTGCGTGCGTACTAAGCCTCCAGTTATTCTGCTGTTCCTTTTTTCATTTTTTTTTTTCATTTTTTGTCTCCAACAGTTATTAAGAGTAATAAACACATGCAAGAAAGAGCTTGAGGGTGGTCCTGTCACCGTTTGTGTCCTTCATTTTAGTAGTCATGCAGACGCAGAATTCTTTTTTGACACAGAGCCTGGAACCACTTTGAGGTGATCTGGAGCGTTTTGACAGCCCTGCTGCTAAATTAGACCTGAAGTGTTTATAAATTCCATTAGAATGTTACAACCTTCGTTTCTACCTTATTTAAGAGCAAATTTTCATTTTCAAACCAGTTCCCAAAGTGCACTTTTGCTTAACGATTTAAATAGGAAACAAAGACAAAAAGATAAACATTGAATGAATATTCCTAGCTGTGATGATTTCATGTAGCCACAGAGTACTGTTTTCAAATAACCAAAAAATAAAAAAATAAAAATGAACTGCATTAAAGTAAGCATTTATTGCTGCATGTAAATCTGGGTCATCCTCGTCGTGTTTACAGAATTATCCTGCACTTCTGTGGTTAATTAACATCTTTCGAAGTTTCCCTGGAAATCTCCTAAGAGCTTACGAGTTGTGTCGTCAAAGTGTCATTTCATTCAGCTTATGTTTCTTAGTAACTCACCACCACATCTGAGGGAAATATTTATGTTTAATGTTAATAACAGTTTTGTATCACTTCCAGTATCATTCATCCTTCATATTGTGCTAAATCTGCAGTGTATGGTCACTAGCTAGCATATGGCCAACACTGATGTTTTCTTACATATTATTAACAGATCAATATTTGATCAATAAAATCAATCATTGACAACATGGGCACAAAACATATAGCTGTTGAATTCACAAAACTGATTGGTCAGAAGATGCTGATTGCTTTTCTATAACAGCAGCCCTGACAGTAGTGTGAGCTGGAATTCAAATGAAAAGTTAATATTAGATAGATAGATAGATAGATAGATACAGTGTGTTTACATGGACAACAATAATCCGATATTAACCCGATTAAGATGATGCTCTGATCAAGAAACTACCACGTAAACAGCAATTTTTAATTACCTTAATCTGATTAAGGTCATACTCGAAGTAAACACAAATGGAATTAAGCCAGCTGGAGTATTCCTGTTTTAGTCACATTATCGACGTGTTTTACAGACATGTACACACCTTAATCACACTAGTAATGTTGTGTGGAAGTTTTCACCGCATTTTGCGACAGGACACGTACACACACGGCAGCGCTCAACCGTTTTACAGCAAACAAGAGAGCACGGCTGCATCCGAAACTGTGTACTTGCCTACTATAGGCCTGTAGCAGGTGAAATACATGTATCTCAGCTACTATACAGTAGGTAAGTATGTGGTTTGGGAAGCAGCCCACAGCTTCAAGCAGTCGTCTATTTGGACATACAGCAGGACAAATAATTAACTGCCCTTAAAGCGTTCGTAAAAATATTTGATAAAAACACGCGAAACTGTATATGATACCATAACGAAGACAAACTGTATGTCGATACGTGAAATTCTGGAGGGACGTTGGACGGCGTGGCGTGGTGACGTAATAGCTGCTTTTACATGGACAACAATAATCCACTTTTAACCCGATTAATACCATACTGTGATTAAGAAACTAACATGTAAACAGCAATTTTTACTTACCTCAATGTAATTAAGGTCATACACGAAGTAAGCTCTAATCGAATGAAGACAGGTGGAGTATTTCCTGTTTTTGTCGCATTATGGAGGTGTATTACAGATATGTAACACCTTAATGACATTATGAACGTCGTGTGAGAGTTTTCACCACATTTTGCAACAGGACACGATCACACACGGCAGTTCTCAACATTTTACAGCTAACAAGAGAGTATGGCTGCGTCCCAAACTGCATACTTCCCTACTATAAGCCTGTAGTGGGGAAAAATACATGCATCTCAGCTACTGTATAGACGGTAAGTACGCGGTCGTCTATTAGCACATATAGCATGACAAATAATTAACTGCACTTAAAGCCTTTGTAAAAAATCTTTTAATAAAAACACCCAAAACTGTATATACGGTACCATAACGAGACGAACTGTATGTTGATGCGTGACATTCTGGAGGGATGTCGGACGTCGTGGTGCGGTGACAAAATTATGATCTGTAACATGTAAAACATGAACATGAAAGGAGTATTCTAAAAGTGTCTCATGTAAGCACCTTAATCACAATATTGTCTTACTCAGAGTAAGGTCAATAATTAGATTTCTGCTGTTCCATGAAAATATAGTCATTGATTGATTGATTGATTGGTCCTCAAAAAGGAAATTTGTTTTCACCATGGATGTGTAGAAAGCCCAAACACAACAACACCATACACATTAACCATCAAAACAATCATAGACATAGAGGGAAAATAAATACCCAGTGCCAGAGCATAAGATGGCATATCACTGGCTGTTTGTGTTTAAAGCTCATATAGCCATAGGAGCAAAACTCCTACCATAGCTGGCCTTTCTGCATATGTGCAGTCTATATCTGCGGCCAGAAGGAAGGGGGATGAAATACTGAAAAAGTGGATGTTCAGGATCATTAAAATTTTGACGTGCCTTCCGGAGTGTATATGAAATGACCATCTAATAAATTAGGGGTAGGAATACCAATCATTATTCTAGCTAAATTAGTTATCTTTAAGAGTTTATTCTTATCACTGTGGTTAATTTTTACCCCAGGGCCTGTATCAGCTACATAATCTAAAGTTAATAATAAACCGATATGTTATTTAAAAAATAAACATTTATAATCATTAATGTGGTGACATTTTCTGCAATTAGAGGTCCTCTTATTATTATTATTTTTTTAACATTTATGGAAGGAGTCTCCAGTGTTAGTGCTTAGTTAGTGTTAGTAAGTTTTCTCCAGAGCAAGGTCAGGTCAGAGGCGTTTACTCCTTGTGGTTTCTTGGGAACATGACACACTGCATTTTAGTCTGTTGTTGCATTAACTTCAAGAAAGAGAAATATAAACAGGTGGTGAGGGAATAACTATGTTTATAGCTTATATAACGTAAGTGATGACAGGAACTAACATGTCTCGCATTCTATAACATTATATATAACGCTAAATTGTTCTTTTGTGTGTGTGTGGTTTTTTTTTGGTTTTTTTAATGAATAGATAAATTTAAACATTCTACTCATTGGCAAATTGCTGTTGTATAAGAGTCTTGAAACACTTCAGGATGTGCTGTTATTGGAAAATAATCAACTTCAGTGATGTTGATTTATGGATTATTTTTATATAACGGCACGTCCTGTCATGTTTTGTTCTTTAATCAGTGATTTGCTTGTCCCTAAGCTACAGATGACAAAACATTTCCATTTCCATGTCACACTTCCCTAAGAAAGTCTTCTACTTTAATTTCAGTAGACTCTTAAATTAACATTTGTTAGACATTAAACATTTGCATTAGCGTCATCATGTGACTGTTTTACACATCCGCTGCATTTCAGTGAACCATACAGCGACCTGTTTGGATAGAAGCATCTGGTAGTAAATAGTGATATGTACAAAGCCTGTGCGGTTTGTCTCCCCTCAGGACATTGCGGATGCCCTTAAGCACGGCCCCTCCATGTTTATTTTCTCAGCTCGGGCTCTGATTGTTGTGCCATTGTCTTTTTAATACAAGAGTACATTAGCACTGATTGGGGCAGGAGCAGGATATCATTTTACACCACTCTTGCATACTTTCTCACTCCACGTCCATGTGCATTTTCACTTTAATCTCTCGGTGTGTTTTATTTTCTCCGGATGTACAACCGCTCTGTTTTCCTTCTTCTGCCATAGTGCTGCTTCTCATTACATAGCGCAGTTTCGCTAGCTCGTAGTCCCAGTCCACTCCTTCAGCACTGTAGTCCTAGCTGCGTTTAGGAATTCCGTTGCCACTGAATGCGAAGAGCCTCATATTTCACTTCATCCACCATTTATTTTGGCCATAAATCATAAGAGAAGGAAAACATGTCACAAATAATGGGAGGTGAAGTGCCTTATTGCTGTGGTGGTGTATATTTTCCTCCAGACTATTTCCCCATCCTCAAACATTTATTAATGCCTCATCCGGAATAAAATTCTAGTGTTGAATATTTAACCATGCTTTTGACTATAGTTATGTCTGAGAGTAGTATGCAAGCACATTGTGTGTCAGTGTGTTTGGAGAAAAAAAAGAACATGTGGAATGTAAGGGAGCTGTAAGGCTGGGATTCCTTCTGGAGGCTTGTGAGAACTTGGATGTGGGAAAGCCTGAGTTTGTTTATATTCTTTAGACAGCGAGAGAGTATGTTCTGTATATGCAAGCATGTGCGTCTGTGCGGTGGTTTTGCCAACACCTTTTCTCTTGTGGTTGATGGAGGCGTTGAAGTGGGATAGAGAGCGACAGTTTGAGAGAGAGCAGGTGAAATAGAGCATGGGATAGAGGGAGACTTTCTGTCTGACCTGATTTCTTGAAATACCAGGCGCCCCAGAAGGGCAGCAAGGCTCCGGTTAACCCCTGCCCTCCGTAATTGAGCCCAAAGAACGTGATGTCAGCAAGTCAGCAGATGCGGCCCTACTTACTTTTAAGACGTTTAGCTGTTAGACCGAGCCTTGACTGGGGGGCAGTTGCTCCAAATAACCTCCTCAGTCTGTAGCCATGAATTCCAGCAAGGACCGTGGAGGACGACGAGTCTGCTTTATTGCTCTCAGCTTCCCTGAGAGGCCTAGAAGATTGAATGCATACGTTAACCATGTGTGGCATCGAGGGGAGAGCAGTGTGTTAGGAACGAGTTTGAGAAGTTTTGCAGAATGCTTGGCTAGGTGAGGCAGACTCTCCCTCAAAAACCAGATGTGTATAAGGCCCTTTTTTTCCTTCCTTTCTGTCTTTCTATCTCTCTCGCTCTCTCTGTCTCCTTTGCTCCCTGTCCACGCAGGGGTTGGGTCAGCGTACAGGGACGCACTATACGTCCCCGTCCAAGCCCGTTACAGCACACCACTTTGTTCCTGTGGTCGGAAAATTCTGTTGTTGTTTGTTATGGCGATATAATGATGTCTCTCAGGGATCCAAGCACTCCATGTGAACCATTAATAACATATTTTAACTGGGAGATCCTGACATACCTTACTGTCTAACCCAGACAGAGGAGTGAAAAAAGACCCGTTTAAGTTACTCAGGGAAATTTTCCTCATTCTACTCTTGGGTCCAATGCAATAAATAAAAAAGCATTTGATACAGTGCCCAAGCAGGTGCAATGAATTTTGGGAGGTCTTCCCAGGTCAGGAGCGATGGAAGGTCTATGAAGTTAAGAGGAAAGTGTTCACTAAAATAGAGAATGGAAGGACTAACCTTTATATGTGGAATGGTAGAGCTCAGCTATGCTGGCAAACCCCATGCTTTGTCGCAATAATGGTTTATGATTAATTCCTCCTCCTTCTCTTTCCCCTTCTCTCTCTCTCTGTCTCAATTCTCCCTGAAAGAGATGACATCCGTGAGCAAATCACAGGAAATGGAGCACTCTTAATGTGTCAGGAGGGAGCAAAGGGGTTTCAGTAATTCAGTTCAGAATGCTGTGTTTGCCTAGCCTCATCTCAGAATGGTTCAGCTTCACTCCCGTGGCCCATAATTTCCTTCCCATGCCTGTACCGTTGGCAAATGTGTAGAATCGAATCCTCATTCCACTGCTGATTTTCTGTTTTCCAGCATGCCAGTCGGGTTTCTTCAAGCCAGCGCAGGGCGATGAGGCGTGTCTGTCATGTCCCATCAACAGCCGCACCACCAATGACGGTGCTACCAACTGTGTGTGCCGCAACAACTACTACCGCACCGACTCGGACCCAATCCAGATGCCCTGCACAAGTACGTCACCCCGATGGAACTCCACGTTTACTGGAGTGCTAACAGTCAGCTAACAAAATGTCATCCTCTGTTCATTCTCAGAGCTGTTATTGTTCTAGTTTTGAGTAAACTGTCCTTTACATTTTCAGAACGTTTCAAGAATGTTTTCCAATTCTAGAAATATTTATACATAACATATAAGACCACCACATTTCCAAATATGTACGTTGTCCCATGTCGTAACTGATGCATTATTTCAAATTTGTAGGACCTGTCTCTAATGTTCAAAAGGTTTAGCTACACCGCTTACTTACAGATAAGAGGGGAGTAAAAGATGAGCGAAAAGATGAGTTTTGAACTGTAATTTGTATGAGGAGAAAGATGAGATTTCATTCAGTCTCTGCAAGTGTGTATCCTCGACCCTAGGGTGCCAAGAGGCTGAGAAACCCGCCACCCGAGCTGACAAGTCTAAATTGTAGAGGTTGCACAAGATTACAAATCAGCTACAAATAGCAACTTCTTCAGTCCTCTTACATGCCTAAGTGTTCCCACATTCATCATATTATTGTTACAAGATAAATTAGACAAATTGCATCTGAGCCTGTTGCTTTTCTAAATGATTTTATGTTTGCAATTCAGAGAGACAAAACTGGCCGCAGTTTTTCATCCTGTTACATCCATCCATCCATCTTCTACCGCTTACTCCTTTCTCAGGGTCACGGGGAACCTGGAGCCTATAACAGGGAGCATCGGCACAAGGCGGGGTACACCCTGGACAGGGTGCCAGTCCATCACAGGGCACAATTTAGTCCTGTTACATTTGTGAGGCTTTCCACATTCTTAACCCGAACCATTATGAGAGAAATCTCCAGTCTGAATTCAACTTGCCTATATCCCAACCTCGTGCAACATTTTCAATCTTTACCCTTATACATTATATCTTTGCATCGATAATGCTGACAAAATCCTCAGTTCTGTTATATCTCTGTACGTTGAGTATGACAACAGCAGCACATAGCCTTTAGCTAAACCTTGACCTCCTACATCACAGAGAACAGGTTAAACCTCTGTTGCCACAATGCAGTCTCTGTTTATTCCCTCTGGCCTCGGAGCAGTCCGGGTTACAGACTAGCAGAGGAGGGCACGGCCTCTTTGTAGACACACAAGAGGCCAATGCTGCCAAAGCTGCCTTCACCATTGTACGCGCTGTGTTTTCATTTCTGTTTGAAAGCGATGGCAAGGAGAGCAGGAGGAGGGCAGAGAGAACGAGCAAGAAAGAAAAAAAAAGAAAAAAACAGCCAGCGAGGGAAATAGAGAGAAAGCAAAAGAGAAAGGAAGATCACTTGAGCTGTTTGACAAAAGGCATTTGCATAAGGCCAGTCCTGGGAGCAGAGCAGCTGTTGTGAATAAGAAAACAGCATCAACGTCACCGAGCTGCCGCTCAGCAGGCTTCACACTGATTAAAGACTGGAAAGGAGCACATCTGAGAGCTCCAAAGAGCTTAACACCGCCCATTACCACCCGCTTTCCCTAGGAAGGCAATGTTTAGGAACAGTTTTGCGTGCAATAAAGGGGGCCATCATGGGTTTGCCCTTCAGTACTGGAGATGTCTCACAATGGGGACGTGATTAAAAGGGTCATAAATGAGCTATCAGTTGGATATTTTTTTCTTTTTAAACTTCAAGAGGGGTTGCATCTTGGTTATCTCATTAGCCCCCAGAGAACAGGATACACTAATTAGAACCACATGCCTGCTAAAGATACATATGGGGTATTGTTTGTTTTAGATGGGCTGTCTATCAAGTAAATATAGGATGCAAATTATGGTCAACTTTCTTTGGACATGTTTTTCCAAAGTGAAAACATGTTGCACTGTATTTGCCGAGAATTTTCATCCTGTGAAATCTCTTTCTGAAACACGAGTGAATTTTGCTAGTCTTGAATGTGACGCACCTCTCGGTATGAGCTCGTAGCCTCCAGTGAGCAGTAAACCTGTATTTCCTGTCGTTAATTAGTGCCAAGTGATGTTGGTTTGCTGTAGACCAGTATGACACAACCCTGTAATTGCAGCGTTCCAACTCTTGGTGCAGTTCATTGTTTTTACACAGAGCACATATGAATTAGCTGCAGAACAGGACTAAACAAAAATTCAGGATGTAATTGCGGTTTGGAAACATTTCTGTTGTATTACTTTACTTGAGAAAGAGGCTGTTTTCGAGCAGATCAGGATTTCTGTCTGAGATCTGAGGGATTACTCTCAAGACAGAGAACTAACAAATATTTCCAACCTCTACATTTCTCTTGAGCCTTATCGGATTGGTTTTACACGGATAGCTGGGGTAATCCCCTGTCTTACAGGTCTTAACCAGTGAGTTTATTTCTGCCCAGATGTCAACATGTTATGAAAAGATCCATTCATTGACCTTCATAATGACAGCTACAGATAGAATAAGACCTCACTTTATATTCATATACTCCACAATATCATGGCTGTAGTATTCTTAAATAAATTCAATAAATATCTATTGGCACCCTGTCCAGGGTGTACCCCGCCTTGTGACCCATGCTCCCTGGGATAGGCTCCAGGTGTCCCCGCAACCCTGAAAAGGATAAAGCGGTATAGAAGATGGATGGATAGATGGACAATAAATATCTCCATGTGTGATACAAACATCCAGGATTATAGGGGGAAATGAGAACCTTTCAAATAGGGATTTAGTATAAGCTTGGAACTATTTGTTGGTCATCTTTACCTTTCAGTCACCAAAGTTTGTGTGCGTCTGTCCACAGCTGTACCTTCGGCTCCGCTGAACGTGATCTCCAATGTGAACGAGACATCACTGAGGCTGGAATGGAGTCCTCCGCGTGAGAGTGGCGGGCGCGGTGATGTCGTTTACAATGTGATCTGTAAGAGCTGCGGTGGCAGAGGCTGTACACGATGCGGGGACAACGTTCAGTTCACACCACGCCAGCTGGGCCTCATCAACACATGGGTCTACATCAGTGACCTGCTAGCTCACACACAGTACACTTTTGAGGTGCAGGCTGTCAATGGAGTTTCAGACCAGAGCCCACATTCACCCCAATACGTGTCTGTCAACATAACAACCAATCAGGCTGGTGAGTTTCTTTTTCTTTCCTTTTTTTTTTTTTAGCTGGTTTTTGTGTTTTCTCAAATCCTGGACACTTAAAACAACAAGATGGTTGCATTTCAGTAGTGCCAAAGCTGGATATTTCAAGAGTTAAAATGTGTATGAACGCGTAAAATACTGACAAGCACCACAAAGAGAAAGGGTAATCTAATTAAACCAAAGAAATCGAAAGCTCTGACATGATGAGTTCTCGATTCTGATTATAGCAGCAGCTCTGACAGTAGTGACTGCTTCTGGGAAAAACCACAGGTTTATACTAATCTACTAATAGTAGTATGTTGTGCTTTTAATGATAACCAAATACTGAGACTTGAACGGCAAACACTTTACCAAATTGGATTTAAAAAGTGTGTAATTGCTAATATGGTGAAGTTTTCTGTAAGAAGTTTGGTTAACATTTTTGGAAGGAACCTCCCATGTCAGCGCATCGTAACACTCTGCCATTAAGTTTTTGAACCTGGGGAAGAGGTCATGACAGTAGGCTTTGCGGATTCTCCAACATGCCAAGCTGTGTTCTTTGTCTTATAAAAGAAAGAAAGACGAGAGGCTGGTGAGAGAATGACTGTTTATAGCTTCTTTTTTCACTACCTTCCATTTTAGGAAGCTACAGTTAGCATTACGGATCCTTGGGGCTCAGACAGTGACTTCACTAAGTATTTTTGAGCAGGCACTGTTTTGCTCCTCCCTGATTATCCTTTTGTGGTTGTTCTTTGTTTCACATACATTATATAAAAATGTGATAGAGCTCGAACTTAATAAACACACTCTTATTCAGACGATGCTACCCGCAGCAGATGCGGCTTGATGGCCTACTGGTCTTACAGCTGTGAGCTCATCATCTGTGAAAGGGGTGCTGACAATTAAAGCACAACTTCATGCCTGCTCCATTTCCTCTCGACCAGTCAGTGATTGCACTGCCCAGCATACATAACCACATCTCCTCCCAAGCTCCCGGCAGTATGCCTCAGTTTAAGAAGACGTTAGGAATAAGCTCCACAAGATTTGATGTGATATACACAAGCTTAAACCGTAAACTGGTCTCTGGCACACTCCCAAAGCGCTTAGAGCCAGAGAAAGGGAGAGATTTTTGTTTTAAATAGGAAATGGGGGGAAAAAAAGCTTCTAGCTTCTGATTAGATAAACATTTTACATCTCATTGCAGTGATGGAGGCTTGAGAATTTTTCCCCAATCAGATGGTGCTGTAGCAACAGCAGCTGTCCTTTTTATATCCCTGCAGTTGTGGTTTAGTTCCCGGCATCCAGTTACATCAGAGGCAAAGGCTTTGGTTTGTGCTTTAATTGTCTCTATGAAATATGCGGTGGACTGTTCTGGGATCAGCTCTCAGCACGCTGATTAACTCTGATGTAGAGAGGCTTTATCTTTGCTCTTATTCATGTCCTTGCTTGATTCATGTGGAGCAGCATGCCAGCTCTCTTCTTGCCACCGGAGTCTGGCTTGGCCTCGTTAAACCCATGTTTCTGAGGCTTGATGTTATTTTATCGAATGTGATTTGCCGCTAGGGATGAAAATCGTCACTTTTCCGATAACCTCCCCTCCCGGTTGGCTTGATGTCCAGTGCCAGGAGAAAGTGGCTCCGGAGACACATTTCTGAGAAGAAAGGAGGTGAAAGGACGGATGTCTGAAGAAAAAAGGAAAGGACAATTCAATATGACGTGGCTTTGAGCTGAAGGAGGACTTATAATGTGATAAATGTTGCCCCAAGGCAAGCTGGGACGTCTGCTCAAAATGAAGAGTATCTTTAAGAGGAGCCAATGCTCAACTGTCTCTCACTTGCTCTCTCCCTCTCTTTCTCTCATAAACATATTTACATTCATGGCATGTGGCAGAAGCCCTAATCCAAAAGTGACTTAC
The DNA here is from genome assembly GCA_025728095.1 of Prietella phreatophila. Lineage (NCBI taxonomy): Eukaryota > Metazoa > Chordata > Actinopteri > Siluriformes > Ictaluridae > Prietella > Prietella phreatophila. Next base: position 23,337,407 of record JAOUWY010000001.1, on the reverse strand, counting down.
AGTCATCTCATTTATACATTTTAAGCAGTTGAGGGTTAAGGTCCTCAGCAGTGGGAACTTTGCAGTGCTGAGATTTGATCTCACAACCTTCCAGTCAGAAGTCCTACGCCCCCACCCCCAAATATCGCTCTCACACACACACACACACACACACAGACCCATGTATATGTATATGTGCGTGTGTGTGTGTGTGTGTGTG
>JAOUWY010000001.1:23326777-23337078 GCA_025728095.1 Prietella phreatophila | reverse complement strand
ATATATATATATATATATATATATATAAATATTTACACACTTTCACACACACATGCAGTGGCTTGCATAAGTTTTCACCCTAAAAACTAAAATAGTGTCTTCGTTGCTTCTCTGACTAATCCCCTCCTTACCCAGTCACTGACTTTTGGTGGATGGCCATATTCTTTCTATTTTTCAGTAATGGATTGAATGCTTTTGGTCTGTGTCTCTATCACACCCCACACAAGCTGACACATCACTATAAAAATATACCACATATCTCACTACTAACCAACCTGGCTTTTTCATATTCAAGTTTCATAGTCAGATTTCGTCCTGTGTGTGTGTGTGTGTGTGTGTGTGTGTGTGTGTGTGTGTGTGTGTGTGTGTGTGTGTGTGTGAACACAAACAACCCCCTCCATTGTAATTTGTGCACCCCTCATCCGTCCATTCAGCTGTGGAAATCCAATTAGCACAGAATATTTGTGTAGTGAAAATGTGTTTAACATACTCAGTGGAACATTAAAGCACAAAACCATACATGAGCATGTACTGGTTTATGATGAGGAAAAAATAACTTTACACTTCTATTTCACGAAAACTGACAGACAGACACTGTCAAGGCCTCTACATTTCATGCTATTGTTTTTACCAGTTACACACACCGCACTCGTGACATTTAGTAGGATATTACCAGGCTTATGGGGATTGCTGTGAAGGAGAGAAAGATAAATCAGTCTCCAGTGTCATTTTAAAGACAACGAGAAAGTAGTTACCAGAGAGTAGTGTTTAGTTCAGTAGAGCTTGTGCCAGAATAAAGGCTCTCAAAATGAAAGCCACAGACCTCATCTTTTCTCACTCAAAAAGAAGTGTTACATTTCCTGTCTAATCTCTATAATATCAGTATTTTAACTGAAATCTATATCAGACTAGGAATGTTATATGGTCTGGAACTGCTCAGTGTTCTACTTGCTACATCTACGGTATTAACCGCAGTCACATGAAAAAATAAGTACACCCCATGGCTTTTTTTGACATATTTGGACAAACAAACACTTGATCATCTTTGAAACAGTGACTATTAGTAAAGCTGATATACTTGAACAAGGAAAATTAGCTTTTTCCATCATTTATTCAACAGAAATTTCAATAGATGTGATCTTCATCTGTGGAAAAAGTAAGTACACCCCTGTCCTCAGAAGCTAGTATTTCCCTCTTTAGCTGAAATAACTTCTTGTAGGCATTTTGTATAACTGTCCACCAGGCTTGCTGGAATTTTTGACCACTCTTCCATGCAATATTCTTTCAGTTGCGAGATGTTTGAGGGTTTTCTTGCATGTACTGCTCATTTCAAATGCCCCCAAAACATTTCAGTTGGATTCAAATCCGGGCTTTCACTCGGCCATTCCATAACCTTCCATGAGTCGTTCCTTGGTGGATTTGCTCATGTGCTTAGGATCATTATCCTGCTGAAAGATCAAATTTCAGTTCAGCTTCAAATTTTGGACAGATGGCCTCACATTATCTTCAAGCACTCTTTGATATGATGCAGAACTCATACTTGAATCAATGAATGCAAGCTGTCTAGTCCCCGAGGCAGTGAAGCAACCCCAAACCATCACATTTCCACCACCATGCTTCACAGTTGGTATGAGGTGCTTCTCCTGAAAAGCTGTCTTTGGTCTGCAACAAACATGTCTGCTGTTACTGTGGCCAAACAACTCTATCTTTGATTCGTCTGTTCAGAGCACATTATTCCAAAAGGCCTGGTCTTTGCCTATGTGCTCATTGGCAAACTGTAGTTTCCAAAAGCTTTTTCCTGGCACCCCTCCCATGCAGGTAAAATTTGTACAGTGTCTTTCTGATTGTAGAAGCTTACACTTTGACACCAGTAGTAGCAAGATCCTGTGATTAAATTTGGGGTTCTTGGAGACTTCTTTTTGCATCAGATGGTCTGCTCTTGAGCTGAATTTGTTGGGACGGCCAGTTCTGGACTAATTGGCAGACTTTTGAAAAATCTGTGCCATTTGGAGGTTATATTCCTTACAGTGGAATGCTTTCATAAGGAAAGGTTTCATAAGAAAAGATTAAAAGGAAGTATAATCCAGCCAATAAAATCAATGCAAAAGGACTCTAGACTCTAACCTTAATTTTTTTTTATTTCAACAATTACTGTATGATTATTTTGTATGCACCATACAACCAATAGGGAACAGCTGATGACCCTATTTGTCTGTAATCCATATTGTCCTCCATTCCTTACAATTTTATTACTAGCTGCTGTATGTGTTTTGAGGACTGTAAATGGAACAGATCAAGATAATGGTTGTCTTTAAGACAACTAGCTTGAAATAACCGTCACCAAAATCACTAATTACAACCTTAAATATCAGCGACATTTATATGTCCAGGCTTACATACACATCGTTGCTCTACTTTCTGCAACTTTCCTATAGTTTTACTGCAGTTACTGAATAACTGATACATTTGACCATTTTTTCTATGGGGATCAGTCATTAGCAATAGGATTCATTAGGAAGTCCCATTAGCAATCACACGCTTCCTAAAAAGAGTTGACCAGACCAAGAAACAAATAGTATCAGATTCCTCAGAGGAATAATGTTATCCATCTGGTAAAATTAGTTTGCCTGAACTGTAGTCAAGACTCCCAGAGGAAGCAACAGTGGAAGAAAAAGTGGAAGGCTATTCACACTGCATAGTTAATGGCCATGGTAGGGCTTCGGGGTGAAAAATTGTACAGTGGACTTCATTAAACAATATTGGTCAGTGTTGGCGTCTTTTTTTGCCATATAAGTTCTTTTAATAGCTAGAGAATCATCAAAGTGCTTCACTGTGCTCATTCATTAAGCCGGCGCATTTATTTCCCCCTGCAAATATCATTCTTTATGGCCTTTAAGGCAGACAGTTAATAGCAACCTTATGGTGTAGTAAATATTTCTAAAGAGCTCATTGCTCACTTCTCTCTCTCTCTCTCTCTCTCTCGTTCACTCGCTCTCTCTCTCTCGCTCTCTCTGTCCCTCTCTCTCTCTCTCTCTCTCTCTCTCGCTCTCTCTCTCTCTCTCACTCTCTCTGTCTTTCATTCTCGCTCTTTCTCTATCTCTCACTTTTACTTTTTTATATCTATCTATCTTGTTTTCTATCTCTCTCTTTCTATCTTTAGTGCTCTCTTTTTATTGTTCTCTCTTTCTTTTGCTATCTCTCATTTTCATGTTTTCTCTTGTTCTATCTCTTTATCAGTATCTATCCATCTCTTGCTCCTTCCATGAATCTCTCTCTCTCTCTCTCTCTCTCTCTCTCTCTCTCTCTCTCAAATCAACATCAAAAAGGTTGCTTTTTTGGCATGACATATATTAACATTTGTATTGCTAAAGCTTGGGTACATGTGTTTGCCCCTATTGGCCTTCTTTTCACTTCTTTCCATCCTGGGATCCCGTCAGCACCCTCTCAAACAGAGTGGCCATCACTTTGGATTAGGAGTACCAGGTCTCAGGGAGAGAAAGCTGTGAAAGGGTCCGATTGGGGCCAGAGCTCACAGCAGCACCCCGTTTAACCACTCACTCCCCCAGGACAGGCCACTGGAGCTGAGAGGCCTGAGCCAGATGAGCCAGGCCTTTAATTGCTTCTGGTTCAGAGGGCTTTGGGGTTACATAAACATCTTGTCATCCCTCATTAGCCTGGGCAGCTCGGCGCTTCTCCGTTTCCACAATTTGGCCTCACAAGTTGGTATGCATGAGAAATAGTGAGAAGGGTAGAAAGAGAAAGGGAGAGTGTGTGTGAGCGCAAGTGTTAATTAGTGTCGTTTTGAAGCCCTGCAGCTGCAAAGAGGAGGGGCATCTCTTAAAAGAAACAAATAAATAAGTAAATTGGAAGTGACTGGCATGAAAGTATGTCTCTCATATAAGCGCCTCTCCTTAACCATGCCGACATGCTGATTAGAGCAAAGCAAGTGTTTTTGGGAACCAAAACTCTCATTTTCCACTTCCAAGTGTGGTGTGCTTTCCGTCTTTCTGACCCGTGCCGCATTGTTTTCTCGAAGTTTCCCAGCAGCTGTTGGAGCCATCACTTTCTCTGGTTTTTCATATATAATGCTGTGCATGATGCAAAGCTCATTTGGAAAAGAAAAAAAAAAGAGGAGCATGAGCTACTGTACAAGATGTACTCAGACTTGATGTGTGGTGCATTCATAACTATATTTACCCTCTTCTTACTTGAAAAATGAAAAAGAAACATGATTTGAATGGTTTGAATTGATAGTAATTGTCCTGAGGAATTACAGCTCGGGAATGTTATTCATCTTTAAACCAGGAATGCTTGGGTTTTTTTTTTTTTCTTCGTCTTCTTCTTTTCATAGTTCTGCATATTTCTGGACTGAGACGTTTAGTTCTATATGAACTTTCACTCTAAGTCTTTACGGCGAGTTTATGGAGGCCATCTGAACATACACCCCACAGGGGTGGGAATTGGCAGGAGCTCACCCTCTGTTGCTATGATGAGATGACAGGGTTTCTTTTAGACAGGTTTTGGCAGTAGTGTTGCTACATGCAGTACAACTATTTTTATTATTTAATTTCCAGTATCAGGGTGTTAGAACCATACCTTTTTAAATCAAAGTGAGTTACTTGATTGAAAAAAGGGATGGTTCTTCAGACTCGTAGAATTACGGGTCCAAATATACATTCCTTACTTTCATACATACCCTCCCTTGTGTAATTACTGAATAATGCAATATGTTCTATAAGATGCACAACCATTTAAGGGGTTCAAGTATTTTATCACCTGAGTAGCAGATTCCTGTTGATAAACACTACTTGAATTTAATTTGGCCAGAAAACAGTTTTGTTAGCTGTGAATCCATTGGTAATAAGTGTTAAGACAGATTCTTTCAAGGAGAAACCATATAGAAACAGTTTCACCATGTGATCTGTAATATAACTAGGAGCATTTCTCTGAAGGGAAACTGAATTGTTGAAACCATTTTTATAACAAACAGTAAAATCTTTCATCTGTTCACCACCATGCCCCACTTGTTTGCTGGAAACACTGAGCCGTTGTAATAAACCATGAACCTTACTGGATTGGATTTTTTTTGGACAGTTGTCTGAAGCGCTTCTGCCAATGTATAAACAAGATCTAGTTTATTCATCAACCCTGCCCTCAGGCCTGCTCTCTGTGATATCATAGATACTGTATATTCAGGCAATTCTTTACACATAATAGTGCACTGAGGGTCAAGTCTTTCGTGCATGAGTCAGTGAGACCATCTTAGACCCCCTCTGCAACCTGAGCACTCTTAACCCAATGAACATGCCTTACCTCTCTTAGTTTTGTGATATGTCTTAATTATGGTGCTCTTTCAGAGCCAGAAAACCTTATTGAAGACAGACACAGTGTTTTATTGAGGTAATTTACCGAGGAAAACTGGAATGACAGCCCGAAGCTGTAAGAAGCGGTAGTAAGGCTGTGTGTTTTGGCTGGGCAGCTTTATGCACAAAGCCAGCTTTTACCCTCTCCCTCCACTCACCTCTCAATGCGTTTCCTATGCAGCTCGGTACCGACAGGTCACACAGGGTTAATCAGTCATTACACAAACACAGGCTGATTCCAAACACAAATACACACACACACTCATGCTTAAGATTAGCGTTCACCGGGGAGAGGAATGAAAATGTCTGTCTGTCTGGCCTAGTCTCTGGAAGTTTTATTAAAGCAGTCTGTGACAGATGACTGGTGATGTGTGATTTGTCTGGCACTTTGGAGAGTAGAATCACTGGGGAAATGCCACTCAAAAGGCCACTGATCTCCTTTCATTGCACTCAGCACAGGAAGAGAGATACATCTCCTTTGAGCAGATTAATGAGGAATGATGACTAAAACCAACAGCTTGCTTGGCAGTAGATGCTGTTATTAACAGGTCTTACACAGGATTTGGCCTAAATAAAGTTTTCCTTTAAGAGTCTATAAGAACAGTTCTCTTACCACAGCATGGTCAATCTCTTCTATTTGTTGGAAAACCCTTCCCATTATCAAATTTTGACATGTTCTACTATATATAGTTATGAAAACAGCAGAAAAATGTCTGAACCAGATATAATGACATAAAGGGAGAAAACTGCGTTTTAATTCCAGTTCCACTGAAGACACCCTGTCTACCATCTAAACATGGAAAAACATCACTGTCGACTTTTAAAGAATTATAACGAAACGAGTTCTCACTTTGATTATCCGCATCATCCACATCAGTCTCGGTCTCGCCACCTGAGGTCAAAGTCACTCCCGACATTTCACCACAAGCCTCGATGCCGTCTCTTACCCCCCCGATCTCTGTTCGTACTAACAATCAGTGGGAAATAATCACTGATTCATTCCGTCAGCTCTGTCTTGTGGACTAGATTTCTTATTATTCATTTTTTATTAGGTGATTTGTGGTTTGTTTATTTTTTTCCCCCTCTGTCATATGTACAAGAGTATGTACACGCTCCTCTCTGTTTTGATGATGATGATGTAATGGTGCAGGAGCATTGTGGATATTTTGACAACCGAAATCTGATTAAAACAGCACTGATCGAGCTGATGTCCAATTCACTACAGCAGTGAAACCACCAGAGTTTTAGAAACCATTATGCAGATTGACTGTTTTTACTGCTGTTATTGTTAAACTGGCTCCTTACACAATATGAGCTTTGCAAGCAGACGGACGAAATAATAATATTGGTTTTTGGTCAGATTCATTTTTGTTTTCTTAAAATAAAGATATCAGAGGACATTATTAGATGAAAAACTCAATTTTGGTCAAATTTTTTTATTTTTTTATTTTTGCCCATTTTCCAGAATTCAGCTGCAGCGACAGTCGATGGATTTGTGCAGATTGTCACACATTTGTCTGCAGCATATTTCTATAACTGGAACTGCCTGACAAAAGTGGTCAAAGTGCACATAGTTTCTTTGGGTTTTTTTTTTCTAGTCTAATGCTGTAGTTCAGGGCAGCAGTTGCAATAACCATATGCCCAGTATTGACCATCAGGGCAGTTATGATCCCCTGCCAGCTTTAACTCCTGCCCGCCATTAGTCTGGCATGTGCATACAGGCTCGTATGTCCTATGTGTTATTCGTCTGCCATGCTGCTTCATATAGCGTTCATTTATCCATTAATCGTTCACCATTTTCCATGCCTACTGTTTTTTTAGACATTCCATTATCCTAAGGTGAATGTTAGCACACGAGCTGTGGGTTAATACCTGAAGGAAAACGTTTTTTTTTTTTTTTTTTAATCAGGCGGAGGAGACATTGTGTGAACGAATTACGTTATTCAGAGGTGGGCCTGCTAATCTGGCTCAGCCGCTGTCGGGTACCGGCAGAAGATTTATGACTTAATTATCTCCAAAATTGCTTTGGCAAGCTGCTGCTAGGCCACAAGGACTAGTGGAAGAGTCCAGAAAGAGAGGTGGCACACTGCTGAGTGGCTCACACCTACAGACGTGATGGGTTCAAGCACGTCTGTCTTTCACAGCCATGACCTTAAGGTCGTAATAGGCTCTAATTTAGCCCCTTGCGTCATTATTTTGATCTAATCAGTGTCATAAGTGTAATGCATTGTTCATCAAGACAGCAATGTTGTTTATCTCTCTTGATTTAATTGCAAGGCATTCTTTGAAACGCTCAGTATGTTCACGTCATCTGAATGTTTTGGAAATATATACAGTAGTGTACATTGTATACATGAAGATTCTTCTGATGGCTTAGATATATTTATAGAAAAAAAAACAGATATTCATCTTGTTTCAGGTCAAAATGACACACACACACACTCTCTTTAAAATACAAAATGCAGCATAAAGTTTAATGCTGAACAAAATATTATTTTAGTATTGTTTAGTTAAAGTTTTACATGGTCAGTTAGACATGGACAGAGCATAAGGGCTAAGCAGGAGAGGCGCTGGCAATGGAGGTGCTCGGGAGGGACGGGGACAGAATGTGGCAGCGAGGCCACATATGGAAGGTGTCAGCCGGGGTCAGGAGGGTGGCCCGGGTGGAGCAGAAGACACCTGGAGCACCAGCAGCAGTCATCGGTCTGCTTTAGCCAGTGGAGTTTACTCACATGCAAGGTGTCACTGGGCCAAAGTAGGAGCTGCATGATTAGCATTAGCCACAGATCCAGTCTTCATAAGTATGCAGAGTCAGAGACAGAGTCATTCACTATACACTCACCAGCATATAAAATATGCCTTTAATTATTCAGTTCTTTACGGCAGAGTGAATATAAATCCTTGTGATTGTTTTAGTCATAATTGTGGAAATCGAGCAATCTTGCAAATCAGTTGACATTTTCACATAATTTACATAAAAGTGTCAATATTTGTGCACATGAACTGGGGCTGATTTATGACACTGTATTTATTAGGCTATCATTTCATCAAGACTTATAGCATGGTACAACAGTCATTTTCACTGTGTATTAACTGTATCTGAGGAAACTAATTATATAGTTTTGGATAACTTACACATATTGTCTCCAACTCCCATGATCCTCAACCTCATCAGATGGTATCCAGTCAAGCTCAATAGTGGAATGTAACCAAGTACATGTAGTGAAGTACTTTACTAAGAGGTACTTGTATTTAACTTGAGTATTTCCATTTTATGCAACTTTATGTTTCTATTCCACTATATCACAGAGGCAAATATTGTACTTTTTACTACACATTTGTTTGACAATTTTTTAGTTAAATGTTACTTTGCAGATTCCCATTTTTTATACCCTTCCTTTCCAGTGAAAACTGTGCATCTCCAAATGTGGGGATCTTGATCAGTTTGGGATAAACTGAAGGATTAATCTTTTTTATGGCTCAAGAAAATTGACCTACTTCCTGAGCTCATTAAAAGTTTATTTTTTTGTTAACCAGATATGTGGTTCTCACTGGACAGCGACGCTAGAAACATATGATGATTTTCTAGAATTCCAGATACATTGCTGTAGATTATATTAAACTACCCAACAGTATATAAAGTAGTTACAATTAGCTTAACCTTAAACATCTAAAGAAGTAAGACACTGACTACGTTTACATGCACAGCAGTAATCTGATTATTGACCTTATTCAGAATAAGACAATATTGTGATTTAAGGTGTTTACATGAGTCGCTTTTAGAATACTCCTGTCATGTTCCCGTTTTACATGTTATAGAACATAAATGGATTAACGGCACATGTTGTTACGTCACCGCGCAACGCCATCCGACGTCCCTCCAGAATTTCACGTATCGACATGCAGTTCGTCTTCGTTATGGTACCGTATCCAGTTTCGGGTGCAGTTAATTATTCGTCATGCTGTACGTGCTAATAGACGACTGCTTGAAGCTGTGGGCTGCGTTCTACACCGCGTGCTTGTCTACATGTATTTCTCCTACTATATAGCAGGTAAGTATGCGGTTTGGGACGCAGCCGTGCTCTCTTGATTGCAGTAAAACAGTTGAGCGCTGCTGTGTGTGATCGTGTCCTGTCGCACAATAAGGTGAAAACTGTCACACGACGTTAATAGTGTGATTAAGGTTTGTACATGTCTGTAACGCACGTCGATAATGCGATTAAAACAGGAATACTCCACGTTTTAATTCCATTTGTGTTTACTTCGAGTATGACTTTAGTCAGATTAAGGTCATCAATAACCTCTGTTTACATGCTAGTTTCTTAATCAGAGTATCATCTTAATCGGGTTAATATCGGATTACTGTTGTCCATGTAAACGTACTGACTGACAGGGATATTTTTACTGCACAGTGAGTATGTTTACTTTTGATGCTTTAAGTACATTTTGCTGATAATACTTAGATACTTTTAGTTGAGTAAGTGCAGGATTAGTGTTTAATTGAGTATTTTCATAGTGTGGAATTAGTACTTATATAAATGGTCTGAATACTTCTTCCACCACTGGTCAAGCTCCTATCCCCTGCTCACAGTCACCTGATTATTAATGACACTCGTCTGTTTGTCATCACACTGCTCACGGTTCATCTGTGTGACGAGTCCAAGCCAGTGTTCATTAGTGTATTGACCATATACTGCTTTATGTTTACTGCTGTTGTCTTGTGTAGTTTATCTCTTTTTGCTGAATGCCTGACCATTAACCTACCTCACGTTTTTGAGTATCCTTTGTTTACCTGCTATGCTGATTTGAATAAAACATACTGGTAGCAGTATTTTATATTATATTCTAGTATTTGTTGTTGTATTTGTGTCAGCCGGTTGAGGAGGGGCACAATCGCGGGAGCGAAATGACAGAGAAGGGACGCGGAGCTGAGACTTA
>JAOUWY010000001.1:23249421-23265378 GCA_025728095.1 Prietella phreatophila | reverse complement strand
TCCTTGGGCAAGACACTGAACCCCAAGTTGCTCCTGATGGCAAGTTAGCACCTTGCATGGCAGCTCTGCTACCATTGATGGTCCTTTGTGAGAGTGTGTGTGTGTGAATGGGTGAATGAGACACAATGTAAACGATAAAAGCGCCATATAAGTGCACATTTACATCATAGATACACTATCGACCCTTACATGGTAAACAAGCTACAACAAAGGTATGCATAATATACAGGCAGAGGAACAAGATGGTGTTCCTTATTTTAACATTAACACCACTCGCACACTTGAGTTTTTCAAGGAAGCAGCTGTGTGTCATGGTTTTGTTGAAATCCATACTGAACAACATTACCCTTCAGCCCTAGCATGTCACATGTCCTACTGATCTCTCACACCTGTTCTGTGTTACCACTAATAAGCACCCGGATTTTCAGCACCTCACGGTCAAGCTTGTGTCCTACAGCCGCTCTCATAGTCCACGTTTTTGTTTCGTGTCCGTTGTTACGTTCTTGTTTTCGCAGTTGTAGTTGTTTTATTATATGCACTTTATTGAATAAAAATCTTCTACAATCCCTGACACTATTGCCGAGGGTTTTTTTTTCCCCCTGATTCAGTAAAAATGCTAAAAATAGCAATGCTTCTGGTGCCTTAATTTAAGACAGTCACTTATGTGTATTATGCTGTTTGAAGAAATGATAATTAAGTAAGACTGTAAGATTTCTTTTCTCTCATTATTAATCTTGGATATAAAGGGAAATATATAAAGTCAGCTCAATCAAGAGACCAAAATACTCATTTTCAGCAAGTCTGTGTTTAATAACGGAGTTTTCATTGCTTGAAATAAACACAGCTTGCTTAAATTTTGGCGTGTTTGTCTAGTTTTAAGATCCGATAGCATTTTTTAGTGACTAGATATTTATTTCCAAGAATTCTTATCATGTCAGTTTTGCTTACCCCATTGGCAGATATGATTATTTTTTGGCTTGATTTGAGTACACTTTAACTAGATTTAAGTGCGTCTTGGCGTTTCAAGAAAGGCATTTTTTGCCGTCTCTATCTCCTTTGCAGTGGACAGTTCTCAATGTGTCAGTTGAACAATATGTTCAGTGTTTCAATAGATCCATAATATATTTAGTGTGTTTAGACATGTACCCTGTAATGTGCTCCAGAGATCAGTTGTTGTTGTTTCAAGGAGATGAGACCATCTTGAGCCGAGATATTGAGGTTTATAACCAAAATGTGTTGTGTGCTGTGACACACAGATGGCTGTCATAGTTAAACCAAGTAAAAATAAATACAAAAAATACATTTTATGGTGGTTTTGAAATGCCAATACATCACTCAGAAAAATGTAAATACAGTCAAGCACCCAACTTTACAGTTCTTGGATCACTTGAACTGGACTGACCCAAGTCTGTTTATTGAGGAGGAAATTGTATTTGAACAGAATGGATGGACTTTTAAACTTTAAATGATTGGCTTATTAGTGTTATTTTCATACATTCATTTTTAATGTCATTTTTTCCAGCTGTAGCTGCAATTTCTCCACATGTGCAATGTACCTCATGAGTGTGATGAAGGGTTTGATTGTGAAACAGTTCCATCTTAACTATTTCCATCTTCCTCTAAAAGAGTCAAATCTTCTATTGGAAGAAGGAAATGATGAAACGGTTACTGCTGTATTTTACGATTCTGAGATTGTTTTTTTAATTCAAATTTGAATACAAACATACTACAATTAAAAATAATTTAAGTTACACAAAACATATACATATAATATTAAATTGTATGATGTGTATATATATTTATTTGTGTGTGCGTGTGTGTATGTATATATATAGATAGATAGATATAGATATATAGATATCTATATATAGATAGATATCTATAGAGAGAGAGAGAGATAAAATGTATGTATATGTGTGTGTGTGTGTATATATATATATATGTATGTATGTATGTATGTATGTATATATGTATATGTATGTATATATATGTATATGTAAAAAATCACACACGCACAGCATAGAATTAGTGATCAATTTCACATCACATTCTTCTCTCTCTGTCTCTTTCTCTCTGAAATGAGAGAGAGGGAGAGAGAGAGAGAAAGAAAGAAAGAAATGGTTTCCTTTCACAACTTTGTCTCCAAACAGTTGTCTTCAGTCGGAGAGCCACACACTCTGATTTTTCTAAAATCGTCCGCGATTTCCAGCGGAGTTTTGCCCTTTGTTTCCGGCAAAAAGAAGAATACATAGAGGGATTCAGCCAGGCAAACACACGAGAAGATCAAAAAGCTGAAGGACGTCAAAGCACCCTGAGGAGCATAAGAGAGCTAGGTGAGCTTTTGTACAGCTGAACAATCAGAACAGAAATACCAGGCACAGTTATTCTTTTCATGCGTATAACTGTAGCGTGGAGCTGTGGACAGTTTAAATAGCTATAATTAACCCCTTCTTAAATTTGAGAAGAGTGTGTTGCACAATGAGACTTGGATTGTTGCATTGTACTTCATCCTTAATATTCTTTTTCTACCACAGCACGACGGAATATTTCCACTTCTTATTGGTCAGAAGGTATTGATTTCACCTGCGTCGCTGACAGTAATTCCAACTGCAAGCGTTATATTAACGTGCTGCTTGCACTGCGTTATCGTTTCTATAGTAACGACTTACACGGGGACTTGCATGGATGAAGAAGTGGAAATATTCCGTCGTGCTGTGGTAGAAAAAGAATATTAAGGATGAAATACAATGCAACAATCCAAGTCTCATTGTGCAACACACTCTTCTCAAATTTAAGAAGGGGGTAATTATAGCTATTTAAACTGCACGTTTAAAACCGTATTGAATCGTCGACATGGTGAAGTTTCCTGTGAGGAGATTTTTATTTGTCTCCAGCTCCAGGAGTCTCCAGGAGGTTCAGCGGTTTGTAACCGAGCTATAAGTATATGGGACAGAGCGTTTTACGTTTTGTAGCTTCTTTTCTTTGTCTTATTCACTTCGAGAGAGGGGCTTAGTGGTTAGCACGTTCGCCTCACACCTCCAGGGTCCAGGGTTCGATTCCCGCCAGGGCCGTGTGTGTGCAGTTTGCATGTTCTCCCCGTGCTGCGGGGGTTTCCTCAGGGTACTCCGGTTTCCTCCCCCAGTCCAAAGACATGCATGGTAGGCCGATTGGCGTGTATGAATGTGTACGTGATTGTGTGCCCTGTGATGGACTGGCACCCTGTCCAGGGTGTACCCTGCCTTGTGCCTGATGCTCCCTAGGATAGGCTCCAGGTTCCCTGTGACCCTGAAAAGGATAAAGCGGTATAGAAGATGGATGGATGGCTTCAAGAGAGAGGCTGCGGAGGGATCGAGTGCACACAGCTGCTGTAACGTACTGTAAATGGTAAAAAGAACTTGTTTCATGGACATTCCATGACATCAAATGTAACTACAAATGGATCACATGTATGTGTCGTTCTTTAATAAGTAAAACATGGCTAGTGTTGACATATTAAATAGTGGTGTCTTATTGGTAGTTTATATATTTATAAGACATCCACATGCACAATAATCAGCAGTTGTATCATTCTAAAGTGCACATGCTTTACTGTTGCAGGGACCTAAGACGGTGGTTTTCAAAGTGGGGGCCGCCAGGGAGAGCCCGGGGGCCTCAACAATTTGGTGTGCCCATCCCTCCCACTAGTAGGTTTTCTCTTTCTCACTCTCAGACAACCGCACACCCACACACAATTAATTTTTGATGTAAGATGTAATTATTAATAAAAATGTAAAAGTCTGTATTTTTAATGTGTTTTAAAGACATCTTGCAAAAGGGGGGCCTCGGTCAAATGTTAATGCCATTTGGGAGGCCTTGCCCTGGAAAAGTTTGGGAACCCCTGCACTAAAGGATTACAACTCCACATTTGCAGCTGAAACTTTACCATTAGCCATGAGTCCAGTACTAAAAGCAGGGTGCGTACAAGGTGCGTACTTCTTGAATTTGGCTTTTTGAAATTTAATTACCGGAGAACCTTGAAAATAGCCATTTTTTATCTAGTGGTGCTTTTAAAAGTGCTTGAATTATAAAACTTCAAGAAATATGAAATCACTAAATAACTTTAAAGTGTTTACCTCTGTCTCTGTGGCTACTCTGTCCAGTGAATGGCAGAGAGGAGCAGCACATTCATTCTCTTCTAATTAATATCTCTCCTTTACATATACTTTACATATAGCCAAAACCATAGCACAGCTGTTGTCTTTAAATCGGTGGTGATTTTGTCAGTTAATGTCATGGTTATAAATCAGGATATTAGCAGAGCAGCAACTAGGAAATGGCTTGGAAGTGACTGCTGGTCTCTTAACATGTACATGTAGTCTCTTAATGAGCCACATTCAGTTGCTATTTCATACTTGTTCCATTGTCTGACAACAGAAACAGAAAAATATGTAAATGAGAACAACTTTATTGGGAATTCGGATATTTTGAAATACAGTGTGAGCACAGAGAATGAGAAAAAGGAAATGGATGTAAAGAGCTGATACTAGGCAGAATGCAAATACAACGCGATTAGCGCATGACATCATCTAGCAACGTTTAGCGACTTTCCATTGAAAGTTGTTGGCAACAATGCTACCGTCACTCACCTAGAGGGTACTGATATTATGGTGAAGAAGAAGTAATACCTGGGAAATGCAACTTTAGTCCAGAATGGCTGGAAAAGCCGCCATATAAAATTTGCTTGTGTTTAATTATTATTATTAGTATTAATTATATATCAAAATGTACATTTGAAAAGAAGAAATAGAGAGTATGTTTGAATGATAGCTCTTGTATAGTCCTTGAAAACAAAAAAGTAGTGCTTAAAGTTCTGGAAATTCATCTCATGAAGCATCTACACCAACCCTGTAAAAGTTTTTAGGGGATGTTTTTTGGTACTTGAAAAATATTAGCACTAACAGGAGCTTATGGTGGTTTTTTTTTTTTTTTTAAATATATATTCTTGTTGGAACATGGGGAAATTAAGGTAGACAGGGATGAGGACACTGATTTAATCTTGATGATATGAGGTGGTTATCTAAAGAGCCCATCAGGCCATGTTTTCCTGTTGGACTTAATAATCGTATAACCACTTTCCATGCTGTAATATTGATGCAGTCACTGTGACTGTTCACAGCCATCTTTCAAAATGTAGATCTCAAAGTTTTGTGGGTTCCATTTTTGTATGGTTTGTGTGTTCGGATGTGCAGTAAGGAAAAAAACATAAACTAAACATAATTACACAAATTTCAGTGTAGCGGTAAGATGAAATGTGAAAGCAGACATCCGTTGTGTGTTTCCCATGTTATTAATGTTTACTAGCCAGTTAAGAAGTTGCCTAATTAGCACTCTGTGTATAGATGGGTTTTGTTTTGTATATAGATGGGACTTAATAAATGTGAATGAGTAGGAAAAGAATTTATAATCTTTGTTAGTAGACTCATTAAGTGCACATGTACCATATGCTATACGTGTGTTTCTCTTCAGACTACAGATCTCACCTCCGTTCATCTGGGAGTGAAGTTCAGCTGCCGGTTCACACTGAGAGAGATTCAGGAGCGGTGGTATGCTCTGCTCTACGACCCCGTCATCTCCAAGTAAGTGCAGTGAAACATGTCTTTCAACGTGGACCGATTTAATTCACGTTACAGCTTGCCTGGCTTTGCCAGACAAAAATGTTTTCATATCCTCCTGTAGGCAGAGAATTCAAACTGCAGTTAGTGTACAATGTTCTTGTCCCCTTTCATTTCTACCATGATGAATGTATCTTTGGTTATTCGTGTGTGTGTGCAGGCTAGCGTGGCAGGCCATGAGGCAGCTCCACCCTGAGGCCATCGCCGCCATTCAGAGCAAAGCTCTGTTCAGCCAGGTCGAGGAGGCTCTGCTTGCCAATATTAGCTCTGTGAGTCAGCCGGTTTTTTCCCCTAGAACATGTTCACTTGGCCAAAGTAAAAAAAAATAAAAAATCAGACACCAGAATAGAAATT
This sequence comes from Prietella phreatophila, assembly GCA_025728095.1. Lineage (NCBI taxonomy): Eukaryota > Metazoa > Chordata > Actinopteri > Siluriformes > Ictaluridae > Prietella > Prietella phreatophila. The sequence goes on along the minus strand of JAOUWY010000001.1, from coordinate 23,259,373 downwards.
AGACAACAAGGAAACATGCAGGTATGCAAAGCAACAGCGTTAAACGAAGTTCCCTGTAGAGCCTGCATATTGCCAATGTTCAAAAGTGTAGAGAAGCTTTAGTACACAAATTGAACAGTAAACCTGTAAATATGAAACACACTTTGTGCTTGTAAATCTCTATTTACAAACAGTAATGGGCATATAACCACTGTTAATGTAAGTTTATACTGTTGTTTATCTATCCAACTAATAAAAATAGCTCTTACCAGCAACTAGAGCTCATTCTCAGATATTGTCTGTTCAGATGGACAAATTATAAATTAATTAACTAACCCACCAATCAGGTGAAAGCTTCAGGTATCAGGTAATATGCTTGCGCATATGGTTCTCTAGGAACCTAATTGACTACGATTAAAAAAAAAATTGGCACCAAAATAATGTCATTACAGTATTCTAGTGATTTATTTAGTTAAGTGCATTAATATGGAGTAAGGAAAACGAAGGACTAGATGAATTCCTTTGAATGGCGTTCTATTTAAGGCATCAGAGTGCATCCACATCACCCTAAAGTGTATTAAACATGCAGAGCAAAAGAACATGTTTGTTCTGCAACAGTCAGGACATAAGTAGGGTTTTTCTTTCTCTGGTTAAATCAACAGCCTACTGAACCTACTAGAGATCAAACACTAATCGCCAAGAAATACACTCCAGCAGGTGGGGGGATTCTGGAGCTTAGCTGCAGAAGTATGAAATTAAATCAGATTATATCCGATTTTTCTTCATCAGCGAAAGCTAATAGGGAGCAAGGCTTTTGCTCTCAGGACAGATGAAAACCCCACTGCTGGTTACTGCCAGATACGAGCCAAAGGAGTAGCATTTTCCTCTGGGCAATGATTAATTAAAAGAAAGGACCGATAGCCCTGTGTCTGCTTGTCATCTTGACAAGGTGCCTAGGTTTTTGTTTTGTCTGCATTTGAGAAATATGATGAGTGTGTTTCGCAAATGTAAATGGAAAAACCCGTAACCTTGTTGCTGAAATAGCAATGTGTGATTTTATATCACTATTAGTGACAGTATGATTTGTTTACTGATGTAGGTGAGGAATATGGAGTATGTTTACAGTGTGTTGATTCTCGTTTTGAATTTCCAGACTGAATTGCCAAACCTGCTCATATTCATATTGTGATATTTCTGTATTACATCCATCTCTTGTTGGTTGATCCACGTTGTCATTTGCACACCTTTTCTGTGCACGTTTATGATTTGTTCGATCATTTCATTCTTCCTGTGTGTGGAGCAGAACAGTCAGCCAAAACTGGAGGTTTTCCAGGACTTGCTGAATAAGCACCCCAACATTTTCTACCCATCCCGCACTGCTAAGAGTTTGCTGGTACACTGGCAGCTGCTCAAACAGTACTACTTACTGGATGACCAAAGTGGTGAGCATGCAGTAAATTCCTGCACCTCAAAACCCCTTTAACCCATGACACTCAGACTGATTCCACATTTTTTTCCCTCTCCAGTTCAGCCTCTGCCCAAAGCAGATCAGGTTCTTAACTTCTCAGATGCTGAGCAGATGGTCGACGATTCCAAGCTGAAGTAATAACACGCATCACACTCGTGCACATTTCTACGCTGTTGAACACACATTTAAATGTTCCCTTGAGCTAGAGAACTAGCGCTTTCCATTAGTCTGACTTTAATAATAATAATAATAGTATTTCTACAGTGTGTAGAAATAAAATAGTTTAGCTTTATTTTCAGCTCAATTGCACTTTTAATGAAAACTTTAGCTTTTTTTTCTTTCTTTCATCGTTATATTGACTGGGTGTGTTTATATTAGGGACAGCAGAGATGAAGTACTGGAGCACGGTGAGTTGGTGTCACTCCATTCATGCTCTCTCGTCAATCTTAAGTATTTATTTTTGCTCTTCTTGCCCATTTCTGTTTGTCCATGACTCATTAATTCTGCAATCACTGTTCTCTGTATAGAATTGATGGTTGCAGATCGGCACCAGAAGAGGGAGATAAGGCAGTTGGAGCAGGAGCTTCCACGCTGGCAGGTCTTGGTGGACAGCATCACTGGTCAGTCCCACATTAACAGTAACGTTAAGCTACAAAACAGATAATCGTGCCATTTCAACATGCCAAATTTTATTATTATTGCATACGACCTTTGGAAATCCATACTGCATCTTCTTACTGTCACTCTCACATTATGTATTCGATTTCTGTCATATGTATGTAGGCATGAACTCACCAGAGTTTGATAACCAGACGTTGGCTGCATTAAGAGGACGCATGGTCCGATACCTTATGAGATCTAGAGAGGTGAGTTTGACACTCTTCTTTCCCTCTGAAGAGTTTTTAACCTGTTTTGCGTGACATCTGTTTCCCCTATGGATCTAGCTTCAATAAAAATTAGCATAAATTTACCATTATTGGTGGTATAACCACTGAAGAAAAATGTTTTGTCTGCCTCCTCTCAGATCACCCTTGGCCGTGCCACCAAGGACAAACAGATAGATGTGGATCTGTCTTTAGAGGGACCTGCATGGAAAATCTCTAGGCAGCAGGGTACTGAAGTGAAATAAGAGATCCTGATATGATATATCAGTTTGCTTTTTACCCAACGCATTGAATGCTATGACCTTTTGAAGATCATTTGTAGATCAAAATTTTGTGATGGTGTTTTATGTGGACTGTAGGGATCATCAAGCTCAAAAACAATGGCGATTTCTTCATCGTGAACGAGGGCCGTAGACCGATCTATATAGATGGCAGACCAGTCCTGACTGGTAACAAATGGAAACTTAACAACAACTCTGTGCTGGAGGTGAGGAAGCATGAATAGTTGTGAACATTGTTCTTACTTAGTGTTGTGAAATACAAGGATCTTTTTTTTTCTTTTCATGTACTTTTTAAGTAAGATTAGCTCATTTTCAGCACAATTTCACCTATGCAAACATCTACACGTAATGTCTAAGTATGCTCACTTCAGTTAGGCTACAGCTGCCTTTAAAGCAACGGAATTATTAGTCTCAGCTGTTCATCTCGTATACTTTTCTGGCTATGAGCTTCACAATTGAGAAGGTTCTGGTCTTTCAGAGCAAGCTAAAATTGTTGTATTGATAATCATTCATGGCATCACGTAGGACTGCGCAATTAATCGGATATTGATCGCGATTACGATTTTGACGGCCCCTGATTAAATGAACATGATCAACTGCGATACTGAGGTTTAAAGTTCATCCTCCGCTCATAGAAAACTCCGCTGCACATCAAATCAAGCGCTTCCTAAAGTTGCAGCCAATCACCATAGAGCAGCGCAGGAATGACGTCATTTTGTACGCCAAAATCCGGAAACGGAATTAACATTTAAGCGCTCGAGCGGCCATCTTCGCTTCGAGCTCCAGCGCTCACGCGAGGGGAAATCATGAAACGAACATGATGCTAAATGTTAGTTTAGCATCATGTTAAACTAACAGCAACAGAGGTTGTCAGGGACATTAAACCTCATCACACCGAACAGGAAAAAACTTTACAGATAAACTCAGGACTCTACAGTGGGACCATTTCATTCACATTTGTGACTGAAAAGTATTTTGTGCGACTGTGAATAAATATTTATTCGCACCGGTGCGAGTGAGCTGTTCGGAGTTGTATAATACAATCGGTATAAAAACTACAGGGAGTCCAAAACGCATCTACACCGAGCAACAGTTACTTTCACACTACTTTTCATCTCCTCAGTCAACCGAACAAGTGTGGAAATACTGCAGAGAAACCTTTATGATCCCAAGAGTAACTCTGTACATAACCTGCTTCTCTCAACTTCCCAATCTCACAGACCGCCATCTGTTATTGATCATGCAAAATGACCTAAACTTGCACCTGCTCGTGTAGAGACAGCAGTAAATGAATAATAATGCCAACACTACAAGGTGGGTTTAATTCAAACTTCTTTAATAAATAATTCCTCACCAATCATAATCAAGAGTAGCAACTGTTCAGAAGGAGTCCGCTGCTGCTCTCCCCACGCTCTTCACTAACTAATGCATAGCGTATTCACTTCATTTAAACTTAAGGTTGCCAGATATCACTAGAAAAGTCAGAACCAGTTTCCATGTTTTGATTTAATACCCCCCAAAAACACTATTATCAGCAGACATGGCAACACTGTACTAAAAGGAACAACTATTAAACAAACAGAAAACTAATAAAATGTAAAGACTGAAAATGTGCTTAGTTATAAATAAATAATTTAATATAAAAATAGATATTATAATAAAATAAAAATGAGAATTGAAATAATGTTTAATTACTATGGGTTGCATTTAATATCAGTTTGACATTAAGCTTAATTCGTCATCTCCTTAGAAAGCTATTAGCCTTTTTCCTAATTTGGATCATTGTTGTGTTAGTCTACTTTTAATTAGAACTCTTTATTGTTTAAGATTTTGTGCTTGTTTATGCCTGTATCAATTAACCAACAGTATCTCGCTGCTATTATTTTTAATTCAGTTAACAGTGACCATGAGCAGAGAGCTTACATTTAACTTTGACAGACATCCTAATTAAAACTTAAGTAAAAAAAAAAGATTGTTATCTGGATCGGAGCATCCCTAATGAACACCATTAAACTAAAGCGCTTTGCATCTGTCGGGTAAATGAACTCACCCAATATGAGATTAATCAGATATCTACACAATACACACAGAGCAGTTCGAGAACTGACTCCAGCCCAGAACCATGACAGTGGAAAATGTCTAATAGTGTAGCTTTAAATATATTTAAGAGGAGCAGACTTCAAACACTGAACATTGAGTTTTATTGTATTTGTTTACAAGGTGGAACAGGTTAACGGTTGTTTTTTGCTTACAGTCTGTAAAATTAACTGAAAATATTACATTTAGTTTATCAGAAGGTAAATTAATGTGTCCTGGATCACACTGTGTTCCTAAATTGTCATAATTGGCCAGCTCAAGTTTTCTCATGCTACTTGTTATATTGTGGCACATTAATGTTACCATCTCTAAAAAATATATTTTTAATTACAAATAATAATAAAAAAACCCTAAACTTCAACTGTGCTACTAAATTTTTGTAATTAGGAGCACAAGTGCGCCTAAAAGAAATTGTCTTGCGTCTCTCCTCATGTAAACACTGGTATTGACTTTTCTGCATTCGCCTGAATTTTCATTTGTTGCATATTTTCATTTGGTTGATGGCGTATTTATTTTTACTGAGCCTATATTTTGGGTACAATTTTATTTATAATTTGTTTCTATGAGATGATACACTTTAAGATCAGTCAATGCAATGATTTGTACATTAGCAAGAATGTAGCACGACATGGAGGTGAAAGCAGCGGTCTGTTGATTTAAATGTGAAAAGTGTAAAATCAATGAATAATCGAGATCTCAATATTGATCAAAATATTCGGGATTATCATTTTGGCCATGATCATGCAGCCCTAGCCATCATATGCTGAAAAATCAAGCATTTTGTATTCCATCAGTGGTGGGTCATTTTGATACTCTCGCATTTTTGTTGCTTTAGCAGAAGCTAAATGTCTTCTCATATTCTAATATTTTGTGATACTGGATTTTTGATTTTCATGAGCTGTAAGCTGTAATCATCAAGATTAAAACAAAAAAAAAGGCTTGAAATATTTTCACTTTGTGTAATGAATCTACAATATGTGAAAGTTCCACTTTTATAATTAAATTACAGGAAAAAAATGCACCTGTACTTATAGAACACTCACCAACTGCATGTTTTTTAAGAAGGATTATGAACAGTCACAGAGACCCTGATAACAACCAACAGCATGTCTGTGTCAAATTCAAACTATACAGCAAGAAGAACCTGTTTGGATATTAGCACATTATTCTTTGTTTGTTATATTTGTACGAGGTTTTCCCTAGTTGTTTGTGTACACACTGAAATGAAAATGGTAGATGGTATAGTCACACACTGTTGCATGCTGTTTTACTCTTTTGTGTCAGTTGATAAATTATGAAAACCTCTTCATGTATTGCGATACCGAGTCTGTCTTTTGTTTGTCCAGATTGCAGGGCTTCGCTTTGTGTTCCTCATAAACCAGGAGCTGATCTCCCTCATCAAAGCCGAGACAGCCAAGATGAACCAGCAATGATTCTGAAATCTGCAGCTGATCCGTCAGCTCGGGATTTGTGCACTGTGTCTGAGCAGGAACGTGGACTGCTGCCTCAGTAGATTGTCCTAAAGACAACTGGTCTAACTCTAGAAAGGTTATAAAGGGCTCTCAACAAAACGCTTAGTGTGAGAATCCCCTTCAGTGCCGTAACAGAGGATTTGGACTAAAGGTTCAGTTAATAATTGTCATTTTATAGCACTAAAACTGCACCAACATACAAGATAGCCAAAATCTGACATGTAGCCAATACAGAAACATCAGCTTGGACAACTCACAGAGATCTTTATTAATGTTTGTTTGATTTTGATGTTGGTATAATTGTTGCTGGTTGAATTAGGATTTAGGTCTTAATATAATCTTTACACGGTGCTTTTTCCTTCAGGAAAATGAATGACACAGCTACAATTTTCAAATACAGTCATTTGAATATGAGAAGCCACGGCTAAGCCTTCCTGTGTGTTCTTTTGCCTATTTGAAAGTGAAAATTTAAACCTTTAGAACAAAAGATTTAAGGCGTACCAGATGTCAATAATATTTATCGTTTTTGCAGTACTGATATCACAGTGAGCGCCTTAACAAACCATGACTGATAAGGGAGTTTCGACACTTATCTTCCCATGCTTGTTTTTATTAATCATGGCATTGACATGATTAAACAGTGTATATATAAAATTGGGTCAAATCAATGCAGGCCCATTGTTAACTGTGGCATATCACTGGATGGATGGATACTTTATTAATCCAAATGGAAGTTGCAGCATTACACTAGTGGTAAGAACAAACACTTACAGATAACATAAATACAGTAAAAATCACAGTGCAAAAAAACCCCAATCTAGTCAAAAATCTCTTGTGGAGGGGGCTTTCAGATACGAGCCAGCAGCTTCTGGTAATTCTCACATCAATTTTGACTGTGGTATAATGGTTGGTTTGAGTAATTTTATAACTGCTGATCATCTGGGATTTTTACATACAATAGTTTACTCAGAATGGTGCAATAAAAAGAAAAACATCCAGTGGGCAGAAGTTCTGCTTACAGAAATGCCTTGTTGATGAGAGAGGTCGACGGAGAAGGGCCAGACTGGTTCGAGCTGACAGAAACGTTACAATAACTCAGATAACCACTCTGTACAATTGTCTGGTTCCACTTCTGTCAGCCAAGAACAGAAAGATGAGGATGCAGTGGGCACAGAGCAAAACTGGACAGTTGAAGTCAGTAAAAACGTAGCCTGGTCTAATGAATATCAGGAACACAGACGGTAAGGTGAGAATTTGGTGCCAACAGCATGGACCCACCCTACCATGTGTTGACAGTCCAGGCAGGTGGAGGTGGTGTAATGGTGTGGGGAATTTTTTTCTTGGCACACTTTGGGCTCGTTAATACCAATCATTCGTCACTTGAATGCCACAGCCTAATTGAGTATTATTGCTGATCATGTGTATCCCTTCCTGGCCACAATTTGCCCATCTTTTAATGGATATTTCCAGCATGATAATGCACCATGTCACAAAGCAAAGATCGTCTCAAACTGGTTTCATGAACATGACAACAAGTTCAGTGTTCTTCAGTGACCTTCCCAGTCACCGCATCTGAATCCAGTAGAACGCCTTTGGGATGTGAGAATGGGAGATTCGAAGCATGAAAGTGTACCTGATAAATCTGCAGGAATTACTTGCATTCATGTCAACATGGACCAGACCTCTTGTGGCATCCATGCCATGAAGAGGCTGTTTTTAGAGCAAAGGGAAGCCCTACCCAGCTTTAGTATAGTGTTCCTAATAAAGTCTAATCTTTAACTGTCCAGTTTGGGTGAGCTTGTGCCCATGATAGCCTCAGAATCCTATTCTTGGTGGACCGGAGTGGAACCTGTTGCAGCCATACTGCACACAGTACTGTGCTTTGCTAGTTATCCATGAGATGAGGGGTTCATCCACCTGCATCAACCTGAGTTTCTCCCTTATCAGTTCAGGCTGTATGGTGTTAATAACACTAGGGGGAAAAAAGAAAAAAAAAACAATCCTTACAATGCTGTCTGATGTGTCCAAGTAAGAGTAGGAAAACTGGTAGGCAAACTGCAGTGGATCTTGTGCAACTCAATCCAGTGGTTGACGGTGAGCTAAGGTAGACTGTGATAAGCAAAACTGAAATAATTGTACAAGTTGTTTCAGGTGCAGTATGTTACCTGAAATGTCCAAGAGAAAGCAATTTTCAGTATAACTGCTTCAGCCTAACTGCCAAAACAGTTTAGATTATAAAGATTTATCCAGCCTGTTCAGACTTTCAGTTTGTATTATTTACATTACAGTAGAACAGTAGTCACAGCTGTACAGATCAGGGTGAGGTTACTCATTCAGAAGGCTTTAAACCTAAAGAAGTAGCTTATCTTACCGAGGTCAGGTCATTCCTCCAGGCGAGACCATAAAAACTGAACAGTGGCAGATTAATTGCAGACAAGGGGTGATAAGATTTTCAGTGTCACAATAATCTCATTGACACAGCAGGCCCTTCAGTTCACATTGGTAAACATCTTTAATGGCAAAATTTTTTTTTAAACATTTCTGTGTTGATTTGGAAGCGTGTTTGGCTCATCATCTTGCTGAAATCTCTATCTATGGCCATGTATTTACTTCCTGGCAAAGGTAACCAGGTTTTCGGGTGAAATATGCTTGTACATAAAATTAGTGATGTCATGAATCTTCACAAGATCCACTGAACCACCAGCCACAAGACATCCCCGAGGCATCAATGATAAACCTTCAGATTTTACTTTGTGTATCAGGTGCTTTTCCCACGAAACATGCTGAAGGTGTGCATGACCAAATGTTTGGTATTGGTCTCAAATGATGCCAATTGCAGTTCTACTAACACTTGCTGAAAGACTTTGCATTTTGTTAAGAAGTTCTCAGGAATGGCTTTAATTAATAGTTCAACAGTTGATTTTGAAACTTGACAACCGCAAGAATCAACTAAACTGTACAATTCTAAAAATGTGATGATCTGGCTCTTTCCCTCTCACTTGCTGTCCTCAATAATTCTGCCGGTTGCTAGATGCAGTAGTGGTGGATCACTGATATTTTGTGGGTCTTGGTTCAAAGGTTCTTGTGCATATTGATAGCATCATGAATTCTGCTACTGATTTCAGCTCTTATTTCTGCCAAAAAACCTGGCAGCCTGAAAGGGGTCTACATGCACAAACCTAGGAATATAAAATTCTTTTATAATCACATTTTAGATAGGAAATGGAAACTTTATTAGAAGAAATCATTATGGTTGCATGAGTGACTCTGACTATGACATGAAGGTGTATTTGCAAATGCTGTAACACTATAATAACCTACGCTACAGCCAATATCACTATCCATGACTAGCACAGACTTCCCACAGGCATAACCTTTTTTTGAACACACACTTTGTTCTTTTGAATCTTCTGACTCTTTGCTAATTGCAAAGACACTGCAGCCACCCCAGATCACTCTGAAATATCTTTACCATTCACAAAACTCTTTTCCATAGCTTATTTTATGTCTTGGAAATATAATTGTGAAAAATCTCAAATATGGAGGTGGACTTTTGGTACTTTGGGGATGTTTTGTGGCTGGTGGCTCAGGGGCTCTTTTGAAGATTCGTGGCATCATCAGTTCTGCCAAATACCAAGTACGTGGTTGTCTGTCAAAAGGGTTTAAATGTTTATCCATCCATCCATCTTCAACCGCTTATTCCTTCTTCAGGGTCACAGGGAACCTGGAGCCTATCCCAGGATCATCGGGCACAAGGCAGGGTACACCCTG
>JAOUWY010000001.1:23179547-23192666 GCA_025728095.1 Prietella phreatophila | reverse complement strand
GCTATCTAATTCTAACTCTATATCTAATTACCCACGTTGTGTGTGTCATGGCTCCCGGTATAAACACACACAAGCCTTATTAACCCGAACTGCTAACCACTGTGGTCAATACCAAAACACACACGACAAGACGGGGCGGAGCCATGACGTCAACCAATCTGCATTTCTTTGTGTGTTTTCCCTGAGGAGGGGGTGAGCATGAAGCGCAAAACGACTAATCTGAAGAATTTAGTGTGAGCGCGTTAGATTTAATTCGAGCAGTTTCATTGGTCCACTGTGACCTGTTGGGTAATTTCACTGGTCCAATGTGATGAGGCTAAATGTTTTGGCATGAAACTCGTTAGCCCGTAAAAATCCATAAATTAACCGCATCATTGTTTAAGCCGCAGTGTTCAAAGCCTGTGAAAAAAGTAGCGGCTTATAGTCCGGAAATTACGGTATCAAGAAACACGTTCCATGGACAATCAGCTGCACACAAGCGAAAGATTACTATCTGCAATGCCAAGCCTCAGCTGGAGGGGTGTAAAGCCCGCCACCACTGGGTTCTGTAGCAGTGGAAACTTTCTCTGGAGTGATGAATCATGTTTCACTAGCTGGGTATGACCGATAACAGGAGAACTCTACCTAGCACAATGCATAGTGCCAACAGGAAGGATAATGCTTTTTCCTGCGTTTTTCAGGGTTTGGTCTAGACTCCTTAGTTCCAGTGAAGGGTAAGGTTAATACTACAGAATACACAGACATTTTAGATTGTATGCTTCCAACCTTGTGGCAACAGTTTGGGGAAGGCCCTTTCCTGTTCCAGCATGACAATACCCATGTGCCAAAAAAAAAAAAAAAAAAAAAAAAAAATCGAGGATCATAAAGACATGGTTTTATGAGTCTGGTGTGGAGGAACTCCGCTGGCCTGCACAGAACCATGACCTCAACCCCAGTGAACATGTTTGGGATGATTCGAAATTCTATTGCAAATTAGGCGTTCTTGCCAACAACAGTGTCTCAGTTTATTATTATTGTTATTTTATTGTCATGCCAGCATCACTGGCTATTTTCATGGCAAGATCAAGTTAGGTAAAGCAGGGCATTTGAGTAATTATTACAAGAGTGTCTCAACGTCACAGCACACATCACAAATGCTCTTTTGTTTGAACAGGCACAAGCTCCCACAGCCACACTCCAAAATCTTGTAAAAAGCCTTCCCAGAAGAGTGAAGGCTGTGATAGCCACAAAGGGGGTTGATGGCAACTCCACATCAATCCACATGGTTTTGGAAAGGATGTTCAACTCATATACGGCCATGGGAAAAAGAACGTTCACCCTCCTTCACTTCTGCTTTTATTCAACATTTTATCATAAAAATTGTGTGGTCCTCACCAAGAGTGTTCATTTTGTTAACGAAAACTTGTCTGTCGACAATTAAGACACGACTATGGCTGGACGGCACCAAAGTCATTAAACACTAACTGTGATGAGATCAACACGCAATATTGCTGACAAAAAAAAAAAAAAAAGATGAGACTAAAATGTAGTTTAAAAATAAAATGAGATAAAATGATAGGTTTATTTTCTTCTAAATTGTAATCCAAATGTGCTGTTCAATGGATGGCATGAGCGGTTGTTTCCTTTCCTGTGCTGCGCGTGGCATATCAGGACTAAGCAACACATTGGGGAGCACATTTCCAGCTCGGGTTTGTTTTGGCTAGACTCATGGCCTCAATTTCAAGGGGTGGACAACGCTCCAGTCTGAACTGTTTACATTATGTTCGGAAAATGAGACTTTCTATCTTTTATCCACGCGAAAGCCTCCAAAATTGAGTTTCCGCACATAAGCGCAGAGGGGATAACCTGTGTGTGGCTGAACAATGTTGACTTTCCTGATTAACCATAATACCTACATACTGCAGCCAATGGGAACACTTCTCGATCAGCTGTCATTGATGCAGATTCTCAAGCCACGATGGGCTTTTACTGTACCACTTTAATTTTTTAATTGCACTGACAGTCTTATTTTTGTTGAAAGTCAAAAAAAGGCAAGAAAGAGAGAGAAGAGTTTGAAGGGGAGAGAGACAGTCAGTTGGGCAGGATGAAAAAACAAAAAACAAACAAAAAAAAGATATTTACTGTGGACCAGCTGATTAAAAAAGCCAGGAGCAATGGGGCAGAGGGTCATGATATGGAAGATAAGGGTAAACGAACAGTGTTCGTTTGTGCCACACATAATTCATGAATGTTGTTCATTGACCTTTCATGTGTGTTTTGATAATCAAGAAAGCCTTGTTTAGAGGAGAAATGAAACAAGTATAATGTTGTTATATATTATAGAGGTCCAATATTTTGTATATTGGACTGATTAGACCAAAGTGGAGGTAACTGCTCATCATAGCACCATGTTTGGTGAAAACCTCATACCAACTGTGAAGCAAGGTGGTGGAGTGGGGGTGATTTGGGCTTATTTTACAGCCTCAGGAGCTGGGGAAACTTGAAGTCTACGACTACAAACAGCACACGTCATTACATCACCGTGCCACGCCGTCCGACGTTCCCTCCAGAATTTCACGTATCGACATACAGTTCGTCTTCGTTATGGGACCATTTCCCTTTTTAGTTTACGAAAGCTTCAAGTGCAGTTAATTATTTGTCGTGCTATACCTGCTAATAGACGCCTGCTTGAAGCCGTGGGCTGCGTCTCAAACTGCGTACTTACCTACTACCAGTATATAGTACCTGAAATACATGTATATCGCCTACTATATAGTAGGTAAGTACACGGTTTCGGACGCAGAACGGTTGAGCACTGCCGTGTGTGATCATGTCCTGCCGCAAAATGCGGTGAAAACTCCCGCACGGCGTTAAGTGTGATTAAGGTGTGTACATGTCGAACACACATTGATAACACGACTAAAACACGAATACTCCACATGTCTTAATTCCATTTGTGTTTACTCCGAGTATGACTTTAATCAGATTAAGGTAATCAAAAATAGCTGGTTACATGCTAGTTTCTTAATCAGAGTATCGTCTTAATCTGGTTAATATCGGATTACTGTTGTCCATGTAAACGTACTGACTGACACAGCAATAAACTCAACTTTATATACACCACAAAGACCATCAACTGATTGGCTAAACAAGAAAGAAAAAAAAAAGGTGTTGGAATGACCAAGTGAAAGTCCAGACCTCAACCCACTGAGATGCTATGGCAGAATCATAAATGAATGCCCTCAAACATCAATGAACTGAAGCGATATTGTAAAGAGTGGGCCAAAATGTCTCAAACAAAATGAAAATAAAAACCAAGAATTTAAAGAAGCTGTATTTTCTTTTTCACCCATGACTGTAGGTGTGACAGTCAGGTGTCCACATACGTTTGAACACACAGTGTAGATGAATGTGAAACGATGTATTCATGTTTGACAGATCTACACTGGCAAGAGCGGACACACAACGACAATGGAGTTGTCAGTGGAGTTGGCTCGGTTGTTGTAGGGCAGCTAATAAATAAATGTGCAAAAATAAAAATAAAATCACAGGGAAATCGGTCCTCGTTATTTGTGAAATGCTCACTGCCGAAAATAAACCAACCTTGAAGCCAAGTGAACGCCTATTCTCAGCAACCTCAGTAATGTTTAAGGCCAGAATTTTTAAATGCATAACCATCACACTTCCACAAAAGTCAAAGTAAAAAATATATATATACATTTTAATAGAAATATTTGTATCTGAATTATAATCAGTATAATGAATGATAAATTATGTGGTATTTTTTCATTTCAGGTAGAAGTTAATCAGACAGTTTTTAATCTCTCAGTACTAAAGTGTATTCTCATCAATGGAATTATTTCTCAAATGCTTATTTTCCAGAACAGTGTGCACATACACATTTTCTTAGATGGCATAATGATTTGTTGGGAAATTTGTTTTCTGCGTTTCATTTGATCACTGGAATCATGGTAACCATCTGTTTTCTCAATTTGTTTTCTTGATCTCTTAAATTTTAAGTGAGTTTTTTTTCTATCATTCTAAATAATAATAATTTGGATCAAAAGTTATATAAAATAACCTGAGCATTGTGATAAAAAAGTGACTAATCCCTTTGTTGAATAATTATGCATTTTGTAATTTACAACAATCAATTTGTGATAGATAGAGAGAGAGATAGATAGAGAGCTAGCTAGACAGAGTTATGTGGAGGTTTGTGGACACCTGATCATCACACCCATATGTGGTACACATGTGTATAGGATGCATTACAATTTCCCTTCACTGGAACAAAGAAGCCACAACTTGTTCCAGCATGACAATGCCCCTGTGCACAAAGCGAGCTCCATAAAGACAGTTTGCCAAGGTTGGTGTGGAAGAACTCAAGCAGCCTGCACAGTATAGGTAGTCCCGACATTCAACCCCACTGAACACCATTGGGATGCCAGCTACATGCCAGGCCTCCTCACCCGACATAAGTGCCTGACCTCACTGAAGCTCTTGTGGCTGAATGGGCAAATCCCCACAGCCATGCTCCAAAATCTACTGGACAGCCTGAAACGTGGAGGTTGTTATAACAGCAAAGGGGGACTAAACTTGGAATGTGACACTTGACAAGCACATACAGGAGTGATTGGTCAGGTGTCCACATAACTTTGACCATATAGTGTGTGATCGCATAAATCTGACATGTTCAAATCAGAACTTTTTAAGCTGTTGCTTTGTCATATGCCCAAGCAACCATAATGAGATTTTTTTGATACAGCCAACTGTACTATGCATGCTCATGTCAGTCATCATGTAGTGTCAGGAGTGGCTACCCCGCTAAAGAACTTCCAGAAAAAAAATGTCTCATTAAATGAAGATAACGCAAGTGCAAAAGTAAGAATCTGTCATGGTTTGAAAGCTTATGGAAAGTCAGTGTGTTGGATTTTGAAATATTTTAAAGTACCTCTCTCATCATCATTGTCGTCGTCATCATCATCATCACTGTCCAACACACGACTCCTCTTCCCTGAGGTTTTACCTTCAACAGCAGCAGCACTAGGACACAGAAAGGCCTTGTTATCCAGACTGGATGCAAAAAATGATGCAGAAAGCAAAGCTAATGAATACATCATTGTGGTGGCGGTGGTACGACACTTGTATGACCTTTCCTCTTCATTTTGGAGAGAACTATAGATGAACAGTACATCATACTTCCCAAAAAAACAACCCCAAGGACAAATCATACAGAAAGTCAGATAGAGCCAGATCATTCAGGTGAGGAGAGAGCATGGTGACTAGTAGGAAGAATGGTCATTTGGAGAGACTGGTTCGAACAGCAAGGGCACGGTAGAACAAGCAGAAACAGACGGGAATCCTGGGAGTGAGACTGAGGAAAATACAGAGTGGTGTGCCAAGACCCTCTAGTGTCATAAACCGTATATAGTTTACATTGAGCCTTTTTCTGAGGTCTTCAAACACCCAAAGTAGCTGTTTCAACCCCAGTTAGTACCACTTCTTGTGAGTGGAGATTTTCCTGCATTAAAACCTGGACTCTCTCAGGTCCACTATGGCAGAGACTATGCGCACTTTGGGTTTACTAAATATTGTCAAGAAGGGCAAAGTCATTGAACCTGGATGAATTTGTTGGTCCGTTTGCAAGTAAGCATAAAAACTTTACCATACAGCCGATCTAATAGAAGCGCAGTCTAAATATGAAAAGAAAAAAAAAGAAAAAACCCCTGAATAAATAACAAGAAGTCTTGAATGGTGATGATTTGTTGATCTGTTTGTATAAAACATGACAACATTGTAGAGTACAGAATATAATGAAGCGAAATCTGCTCGAATCTGATATTTTGACATATCTAATTTCAAGCAAGATATTCTGCAGTCAGTAACATGAAGCTGGACTTTCAAATTTGTGGCTTCAAATAAGATTTCTGAACATTTTTTCTCCCCTCCATTTACTGCAAAACCCTCCCTGATGTCAAATGCAGAAAAAACTAAAACATGGACCAGCATGACAGCAGTTCATTGAAGGATCCGGGTCTGCAACAATGAAGGACTCATCTTATTTATTTCTTAAAAAACTATTTTGTTTCTGATATTCTTTCCTGGTGAATATATTCAGAGCCATTAACAGAAAACAAAAACACCCCATTACACGAGCGACATTTCTGTGGGTAGAAACGCCTTGTTGATAAAAAAGGGTCAGAGGAAAATGGCCCAATTGGCTGGAGCTGCCAGGAAGGATAAAGGAACTATAACTCATAAGCATGCTTTACAACCGTGGTGAGCAGATAATCCTCTCAGCACCCACAAAACAACTAACGTAGAGGTGGATGGGCTGCAACATCAGAAGACAACATCAGGTTCCACTCCTAGCAGTCAAGAACAGCAATCTGACTATCTTGGGTGCAGGTTCATCAAAACTGAACAGTTGAAGATTAGAAAAGAAAAAAAATAACAATTCAGTCTTCATCTGTACAGTGTTTGTGAGTCTGCGCACATGATAGCCCTCAGATTCTTGAAACTCTACAGATGTGAATTTCCCAGGAGATCTACAGTTTATGAAATACTCAAACCAACCAAACCATCCATGCCATGATCAAATCCACAGATCACAGTTTTCCACTCATTCTGATGTTTGAGGTGAACATTAAACAGAAGCTCTTGACCTGTATCTGGATGATTTTTTGTTTTTGCAGATACTGCCACACTGCTGCTGAAACATGACTGGCTGATTAGGTGATTGTAAGAATGTGCAGGTGTACAGGTGTTCCTAATAATAAAGTAGATGATCAGTGCAACTTCCTATTTCCCATAACCTTGATTTTAGTAAAGCATTCTGATTGTATACATTGCTTATTATACTTAAATCACTAGTTTAAAGTGAAAACAGGCTTTTATGGAATCCTTTATAAAAAAAAACTGTGCGGAAAATTGGTCGCATAGTATTAAGGGATACAAGACGACCTACCTTTGTGTTCCACTTTCAGAGGCGGCATCCACATCAGAAGCATCTTCTGAAAAGGAGAGAAATACACAGTTAATTTAAACACTATAGACAAGATTCTATTAATATCAACGTTAAAGCTCAAAGTTACCACGACTTTCATGCCTACAAAATAAAGAAATACGCCAATAAATCATCTAAAAAGCCTACAATCATGACTTACTTTCGGTGTCTTCAGAGCAGCGTTTCCTCTGGCGAGCCAGCAGCAGGGCTCGGAGTGCCTGAGCTCTAAACTCCTGGGAGTCATGGCCTTCATCTTCGTTCTGCACCAATTCAGGGATCACAGTCATCCCTACTTCAGTTTCCTCTTGAACTTTGACCTCGCTTTCCTCTGCCTGGTCGAGAGACGCCGCAAATGACCGTAGCTGATAGATGCTCACTGTTGCAGGAATCCTCCAGAAAGACTCCTGGTCATTGAAGGACACAAAGAAATAGCTTGTATATATACACACACACACAAAATATAATATTTGGACCAGGGAATTTCAGCATAGTATATAACTACAGTTATAACTGTGTAAATGATCCAGGATCGAGACGTCTGATACCATAACATAAGTGGAAAAAAGTATTCAGAACGGATTCAGTTTCAGTTGTTTTCATAGTCACACTATAAGCTGTCCTTACTAGGTTAGTGGCTATATTAACTTCATAGCTCCAGTGCAAATCTAAAAACAGACACACACATGCAAATGGGAGCATGTGTGTGTACAAGACATGTTTCACGATTCAATTACAGTCCCCTCCAAAAGTACTGGAATTTCAATGTCAGCACCTGTGTTTTTGTTATACATTAAAGACATTTGGGTTCGAGATCAAAAGATGGATACGAGACGATATCAGAATTTCAGCTGCCATTTTCCGATATTCACATCTAGATGTGTTAAACAACTTGGGACAGCTTTGGTGTCAGACCGCCAAATTTTTAGGTGAGCAAAAATATTGGAACATAGTCTTAAAGTAAATCTTTGTTGGCATATCCCGAATAAAGTCGGCAACCCACTGACATCACCCAACTGTTGCCTTCTTCTTTTGTGATGCCTTTTCAGGTTTGTTCCACAGTTTCTTTCACTTGTTTTGTTTTTTTTTTCCTTGAGGAGATGAAACGCATCCTCAATTGGATTAAGGTCTGGTGATTGACTTGGCCAGTCTAAACCCCCCTCCTCCTCATTGCTACGATCATGAGTCAGATCCTCAATAAAGATTACTGAGCCTGTTCCAGGAGCTATGAATCATGACCAGATCCTTTCTTTTCCCATTTGGTAGAGGTTAATTTTTGTTCCAGAACTTCTGTGGCTCATCTCTGTATTTCTTTTTTGTGAGTCTGCAAGTCTTCTTCAAATGGAGTATTGTGATAACTTCACATCAGCCCTGTTACAGCTCTCACAATGTTTGTCATCATCTGCTGCGGTTTTCCTTGGACAATCTGTTCGATGTCTGGTTGTTAATACATCAGTGGTTTCTTTCTTTTTCAGGAAATTCCAACTTGTTGTACTGATCATGCCCTAGGGATGGGTGATATCGTTTGCGATACACCGATAGAAATTCTCCCCACAATAAGAATTTTCTTCCAGCAATAATACTGATAAAGCCTAGTTGATGACGTATTTGTATGCGATGGTCTGCAACCCATACGCAGCTCACGTGCAGAGAGAAAACAAGTATAGCGGAAGGCGGACATGAAGCTGAGGAGGAGTTAAACGAGGAGCGACCTCTACAATCTGGATCTAGTTTGGTTACAGAAAATCAGTTTTACTTTTAGAGCAATGTAATTCTGAGGCTCGCAAGATCACAGCAATCACTTGTAGCTAAAAACAGCAGTGAATCGTACTATATTTTATATTGTCACTGATATAGTTATTGCAATAAATACCAGAAAATATAGTGACAGTTTTAAGTCCATATTGCCCATCCCTACTATGCCCAATGCTGGTGAAATGGCTCGGATTGATTTCCCCTCTTTTTCTCAGCTTCAAAATGGCTTGCTTTTCTCATATAGGCAGCTCTCTGGTCTTCATGTTGGTTTATCACTTTTAACAAAAAATGCTTCACAGGCAAAATCCAGAAATGAAAGCTATAAGACCTTGATAGTAAACAACAAATTTCACCTCAAACTAACAGTCAAATCCTAATTCAAATCTTGTTTAACCTGTTCATCAGCAGGCGCGCGTATGCCAACTTTGCGAAGAAGCCTTTGAAATTTTTTGTCCTCCATTGCATCTTCGTTCTCCTCTGTCAGAGGAACCAGTGCCACAGGGTGAGAAACACCTGAGGAAAATGACAAGATCCACAAGCAATATATCAGACAAAACTGACATCAATGAAATCGAACAGCATTTAAAAACAAATACCCATTTGCTTGACTACTCGCTAATTTCTTTTCATTTTCTGCTTCTTTTATCATGTTTTTGTGTTCTTAGAGGAAAGTAACAAACACAGACTTAAAATTTACTGACTGATGAACTGATGCATTATTTATATCTTAATTTATAATTACCGTCTTCTTCCCGATCATCTGCTGCTCTGTTCAGGCAGTTCTGAAGCCATAAGATCGCCCCTGACATACCTGTGAACAGTGAAAAACACTAGAGTGTAAATCAAACTGTCATGATGACTACATTTACTTATTACAAACAGTTCGTTTTTTCCTCATTATTGGTATTCACCTTCCCTCCGCAAGCTCTGAGCCATAGATCCCACACTGATGTTTTTTTCCACAATACTCTCTCGCCTTTTGACTCTCCTTTCTCGGACAGGTCTAATCACTTCGTTTTCTCCATCATCATCATCTTCCTCCTCCTCCAATTCATCTTCTTCCTCATCCCTGTGAATCATATCTCTGGGTTCTCCACTAAGGTCGGCAAAAGAGTCCTCCTCAGTCTGTTATAATAATAAGAACACAAAATTTATATAGAAGCTTTCTAAAGGTCAAGGATACAGGTGAACAAGGAGAAACAAGGATCAATATAAAAATTATTTAGTTTGGATTCTACCGTTCCCCGACTTTTCCCAGCAGTACCGCGGCGTCGTTTCTTATACAGATCTTTGCGCTCAGAAACCAGACCCATGCTGATGATTTTATCCACGACTCGTGCTCTGGAGCGTTTAGCAGTCAGGTGCTTCAGTATATTTCCCAACACATCTACAAAAACCACAGAGTATTTCCGAGAAAGTCACTTGTAAGCTACCAAAATTGTATAGTTTTGTCAACATTGAAATGTGCACCGTTATTCCAATGGTTCACTTTATTCCAAAGCCATGCTAGGTGTTGTACTGTTCTTTAGTTTTTCGTTGGAACTAATTTAGACTAATTTAGCTAATAATGCAATGGCATGTGTAAATCTTAACACTAGTCGCAAATAAAGTTAAGTCATCTCAAACAGGCTAACAAAAGAAATTGATTCCAGGTTCAATGTTTAAGTCCTCTAAACATTCTTTTGTTACAAGAATATTTCCGTTTTACAGATAGCAGTGTGTCACAGTGTCAGAAATCAGATAATCAAGTCTGAGAGATTGAAAAACATCAAAAAGAGGCTTGAGGGTGATTTAGCCATGCGGTTACCACAATGCTAAACTGGTACCTGAAAGCTCTCCTGATCCATTAGCAACATTATCCTCGGACCACCATTACAAACTAAATTACAATTAGACTTGAACGCTAATCTACTGGCTAATATGGGTTCACTGATTTAACTTAGTGGAAACAGTAAGAGTTCATAACTTGCCATCGGAGTCTTTGTATTCCTCAAAGAGCATCTGCAGCTCCTGTTCCTGCTCCTCAGTCCACAGCACAATATGAGTACCTTTTCTTTAGAAAAGAAAAGAGAGAAAGAGGTTCATCAAGGCCACCCAGGCACAGAGTCATCATTTTAATGAATTGTCTTCAGTGAAAACACAGTGTTGATGCAATCAACTCTATTTTGAAGAAGACTGACTGATCTTTTCCTTGAGTGCAATTAAATTTATGAACTGCACTTCATAACATGACATTAATAGAAGCAGCAGTGAACTGAAAAAATTAAGGATAAAGTAAGTTAGGGCGGCTGTGGCTCAGGTTGTCCATTAATCGTAGGGTTGCCGGTTCGTGTCCTCGGGCAAGACACTGAACCCAAAGTTGCTCCCGATGGCAAGTTAGTGCCTTGCATGGCAGCTCTGCTACCATTGGTGTGTGAATGTAGTGTAAAGGGCTTTGGAACCACTAATGTTAAATAAAAAAATTTAAAAGGTGCTATACAAGTGCAGACCATTTACCATTACAACTGCACACTATTTTAAACACTACCCAATGAATGTGAGAAAATAAACATCAGAATTTTTTTTTTGATACATACAATTCCCTAATATTATGCTGGACTGATTTAATCTGAAGATTATCCATCCATCTTCTATTTTATCTTTATCCTTTTCAGGGTCACGAGGAAACCTGGAGCCTATCCCAGGGAGCATCGGGCACAAGGTGGGGTACACCTTGAACAGGGTGCCAGTCCATCGCAGGGCACAATCATACACACACACACACACACGCACACACACGCACGCACACACACACACGCACACTTTAGACACGCCAATCAGCCTACCATGCATGTCTTTGGACTGGGGGAGGAAACATGCAAACTCCACACACACGGTGGGAATTGAACCCCTGACCCTGGAGGTGTGAGGCGAGTGTGCTAACCACGTGCGCCCTATCTGAAAACTGAGTACATTTTAAGTGAATATCAATGAATGAATTGTTTTTCTTTCGTCCAGTAAAAATCTGCAATGTTTGTAGTTTTTAAAAAATTCTGAAAAGTAACAACTCCTGAGTAAGTGACCTTCTGTGTTTAGTCAAACACAAGCATGCTCAGTAAAAATAGTACTATCAAATCAACCTCACTGTAATGTTGTTACTGAAGCTGGTAGTAGATGCAGTCATGTGTATGGTCACATAATAATGCATCAGGTCATCTTCAGTAGTTAGATATTTTATTTTATTCTGTCAGAGTAAGCTAGTCAACACCCAAATACCTGACTTTCTTTAGGTCTTTTACACTGTCCACCAAACCCATAGCCACCATCTGGATCACAACCTGTCGTCTGGTGCGTTCGGTGCTGAGCAATGGCAGAAGGGTCTCCACAATGTCAGGAACTGATGTATAAACATAGAAATAAAAAGACCCAATAGTAAAACAGTCATCGATGCTGATTTTAATGAGCTACAAATTCTGAAAATGAAGTGTTAGAAATAGGGTCAGTTACAGTCTTAGTATGAAATACTTGTAAAAACAAGTCTTTTTAATAACCCTATAACTCTACATTAGACCCAGGCACTATAAATATGTTACAGTATTAAACTCTCAAACAGAAGTAAATTTAATAGTCTCTTATCACAAAATTACTTACTATAAGGGAACAGCACCCCCTAGCAGCCTCCTGTATGCTTGCTTATATAAAATAGTATCACATGTATACAGTTGCATTCAAAATTATTCAACCCCCATTGCAAATCAGCTTTATTGTCAAAATGTACAGACTTTCAGCTGTTTGCGATGAATAAATTAAAAGCGATTAAAATAGTTCAACACGACGAATGCTTCAAGTGGCTTAACCAAATTCAACTGAAAATACAACTTATAATGACTACTTCAGTTTCAAAATTATTCACCCCCTTCATGGTAAGCAGCTTCAGTATTTAGTAGAGCGTCCTTTTGCTGTTATGACCTGCTGCAAACGAGCTGTATAGCCAGACACCAGCTTCCTGAGGAATTTTACCCCGTTCCTCATGAGCAATGGCCTCCAGTTCAGTAATATTCTTGGGTTTGTTTTCTGCAACCGCCTTCATCATATCCTACCAGAGATTTTCTATGGGGTTCAAGTCGGGTGGCTGTGATGGCCCTGTAGAATCTTCCAGGACTTCTGCAACCAAGCCTTGGTGGAATTTGAGGTTTGCTTGGGATCATTGTTCTGCTGGAAGGTCTAATGATGGTCAAGCTTCAGCTTCATTACTGACAGCATGATGTTTTCTCCTACAATTTCCTGATACTTCAATTAATCCATCTTGCTTTCCACACGCTGCAGGTTTCCAGTGCCAGAGGATGCAAAGCAGCCCCAGAGCATCACCGAGCCACCACCATGCTCGACTGTGGACAGAGTGT
>JAOUWY010000001.1:23110663-23121279 GCA_025728095.1 Prietella phreatophila | reverse complement strand
AAGGTGTTTTGCATAATTGACCACTCTTCAATGCAATATTGTTTCAGTTGCAAGATGTTTGAGGGTTTTCTTGCATGTACTGACCGTTTCAAATCTTCCCATAACATTTCAATGGGATTCAAATCCAGACTTTGTCTAGTCCATTCCATAACCCTCCATTTCATCTTTTTGAGCCATTCCTTGGTGGATTTGCTCGTTTGCTTAGGATCATTATCTTGTTGAAAGGTCTACTTTCAGTGCAGCTTCAACTTTCAGACAGGTGACCTCAAGTTATCTTCAAGCACTCTTTCATATGATGCAGAATTCATAGTTGACTCAATGAATAGAAGTTGTCCAGTCCCAGAGGCAACGAAGAAACCCCAAACCATCACATTTCCACCACCGTGCTTCACAGTTGGTATGAGGTGCTTCTCCTGTTGGTCTGCGCCAAACACGTCTGCTGTTACTGTGGCCAAACAACTCTATCTTTGATTCGTCTGTTCAGAGCACATTACTCCAAAAAGGCCTGGTCTTTGCCTATGTGCTCATTTGCAAACTGTAGTTTCCAAATGTTTTTTCCTGGCACATCTCTCATGCAGGTCAAATTTGTGCAACCTCTTTCTGATTGTAGAAGCCTGCACTTTGAAACCAACAGTAGCAAGACTTACTAGCAGATCCTGTGATAAAATTTTGGGGTTCTTGGAGATTTCTGTTTACATCAGACGGTCTGCTCTTGAGCTGAATTTGCTTGGAATGCCAGTCCTGGACTAATTGGCAGACTTTTGAATTCTGCACCATTTCTAAATGATTGTCCTTACAGTGAAATGATGCATTTCAAATAGTTTGGAGATCTTTTTAAATCCCTTGCCGGACCCCTAGGCATCCAGAACCTTTTTTTCTGAAGGCCTTACTGAACTCTTTAGATCTTGGTATGAAGACACCACACACCTCAGTAACAAAGGGAACACCAGACACTAGATATGAGAGGGGACACTAGATAAGACAGGTTCCACCTGCACTCCCTAAGCAGGTTCTAAAGTGATAAATGTAGGGGTGTACTTACTTTTTCCACATGACTGTGACGTCTGTTTTTTCTTTGTTAATTTAAATGAGATAAAATTGACATTTTGTAGTAATTTTCACTTCATTTGATAGAGTATCACCTTTATTAATAGGCACTGTTTCAAAGATGATCAAATGTTTGGTTGTCCAAATATGTAAAAAATAAATAAATAAATAAAAATTCCATGGAGTGTACTTATTTTTTCACATGACTATATCTTTTGGTCTGTCTTTTTATCTCTCTGCCTTTTTTTTATTTTATTTTTTTTTACCAATTGCTGTATAACACTGTCTATCTGTCAACTAAATCTTATCTTTTTACGCCAAACAGGTGTTGTCTCTTGGATGGAAATATGTTGTACATTTGTAATCCAGCTGTAGGAAGCCTCTGGATCTTGCATTAGGACTTATCACCACTGTCTGAGTGTCCATGTTTATTCATTTTCCCCATATAAATATTTCTGTTGCAGTAAATGAGACCTGGCGCACTACAATTGTCCATCTCCGGGTATTTAGTCAGTTATGGGATCCACATTTTCTGTACCAACACATCTGAGTCATTACAGAGTTTAGAACCGAGCATCCAAAAACACAGTGACTCACATCTGTTAGTCATTATGCAGCTAAATAATAATCATATAAACTTCCTGGGATGCAAAGTTTTGGGAACACAGCCTGGATACGTTTCCCATGACACAAGAATTATTCACAACATCCTGTTTGATAGTTAAGCTGATCGGAACATTACTATACATCCACCTATATTTTTATAATTCTGGCTAATTTTCAAATAAAATAACAAATGTATTTTTTTTAGTGGAAACATATGATTGGCAGCATACGCTTACCACTAACAGCAATTCCTAAGTACACACTGTAAAAAGATTTCTGTAATGATGAAACACGATATGCCATCCATGTACCAGTTTTTGATGAATGGCCAGACAGATGCAACTAGGTTACGCAGGTCTAGATCAGTGGTTCTCAACCTTTTGTAACTAAAGCCCCCCCAAGCCTCCCCTATCATGTGGCACGCCCCCCTCCCCCCTATTTTGGGAGTCGACCAGGTATAATGATTATCTATTCTTTATAAAAATCTATCTATATATAACCTAATCTATAATCTGTTTTAGATAGTGTGTGTGTGTGTGTGTGTGTGTGTGTGTGTGTGTGTGTGTGTGTGTGTGTGTGTGTGTATTTCTGTACTTTTTAAATTACTTTTAATATCTTTTATGACTTTTCTAAAACTATAAAAATGGACAGGTGTGGACCATGAATGATCAAAACTGTTTGAACAAGAGAACTGGGCTGTAATAACGTGGACTATTTTACATGTAAAATGTGTTACATTACATTCATCTCGCGTTCTAAATACATTCGCAGATGAATGATGTAAATTTACATGTAGGGCGCGTCTCGTTATACATGACTGTTAAATCTCGGTCTCTCAGCCCCTCATTGAACAGAGCAGACACAGAGAGAGGTGATAGTGCAGCAAGAAAGCAAGACATTGTGCTTGCAGGACAGTACTTGTGATATTTGGACAGTCACTAAGGTTTGTTCCAAAAGGCGCTAGATTTGTCGCTAGGCGCTTTTTTTGGGGCAAAAAAGCCACTAAAGGGGTCTGAAAAGTCCCTAAGTTGGCAACGCTGGTCTGTAATGACAGCTAAATAAAACCCTGCTAAACTCTGCCTCTCCCCAGCAAAAAGAGAATACAGAGGGAGAGGGAATGCGGGGTTTTTCATTTATGCATATTCTTTTTCAAAAGCAATAAAATACACCGAGTCCCCAAATGATACCCTGTCTGTCCTTATTTTTTTCTTCAGAAAACAATTTGCGCCCCCCTTCCGATCTCTCCACCCGGTTGAGAAGCACTGGTGTAGTCTGTCTCTCTATCCAATGTATCCAGCTATTTCTATCGGTCGGAATTTCACAGGAAGCGAAGGCTCACTGAATGTTTGATTTATCAAATTGATGTAAATCATATGCTATGGCCTTCGCAGTCACCAGATCTCCACCAAATTGAACGCCTATGGGAAATTTTGGAATGGTGTGTTAGCCAGTACTATCATCAATATACCAACTGAGTGAAGATCTTTTGGAAGAACGACAGTTTCCGAGCCTGTCAAGATTGCAGCAGAACAACTCGAATAGCCTGTACAGAGCCCTGACTTCAACCCCACTGAACAGCTTTGGGATGAATTGTTAATGCTGATTATGCTCCACTGCTCCTCGCCTGACATCAGCCTTCTCAGTAGAGTGGAAGTTATAATAACAGCAAAGGGGGACAAAATCTGGAATTTGATGCTCAAAAAGCACACATGGGTGTGATGGTTAGGTGTCCACAAACATTTGGCCATAGTGTGTGTCTGTCTGACTCTAACTACTGTTATACTAATGATGCCATATTATAATTGCGTATGTGAGTATGTGCTACCTTTGAAGAAGTAAGTCTTGTTGGTTCTCAGTGAGTGCACAGCAGCATTCAGGTTCCCGGGCAGGCCTTTCCACAGCTGTTTGATCTTTATTGGCGCATTATGCCCCATCTCTGTGATTGTCCACATGTAATCCCCACTAAAAGCAAAGGTCTTCCGCCAAGGACCTGACAGAAACCCAAGATAATATTAAACTAGATCAGACTTCTGAATTGTACATTTAAAACTTCTACTGTAATTGAGGATTCCGTTTCCTACCTAGCATTATGGCGTCAAGTTTTGCATGACATGGATCTGGAACATCAACTCGTGGGAAAGGTGATACAGTTGTGGGGCCCAAGGTATGAATGTCCTCGTCTGTGGTGGTACTGGAGATTCTTTTACCTTAATGGACAAGGTGGAATTTAATCAGATTGGCTAGAAAATTTCAAACCTACTAAATGATAAAGATGCTGTTTAAATGTTTGGGATTATTGTGGAACCTGTCAATGTGTGATAAAACTGTGAGATCACAGACAAGATCTCCCTTAATCCCCTCCATCCATCCTCAACCGCTTATCCATAATCGGGTCGCGGGGGTATCAGCTCCAGCAAGGGACCCCAAACTTCCCTTTCCTGAGCCACTTTAACCAGCTCTGACTGGGGGATCCCGAGGCATTCCAAGGTCAGTGTGGAAATATAATCTCTCCACCTAGTCCTGGGTCTTCCCCAAGGTCTCCTCCCAGCTGGACATGTCTGGAACACCTCCCTAGGGAGGCGCCCAGGGGGCATCCTTACCAGGTGCCCGAACCACCTCTACTGGCTCATTTCAACGCAAAGGAGCAGTGGCTCTACTCTGAGTTCCTCTCGGATAGCCGAGCTTCTCACCCTATTTCTAAGGGAGAGGCCAGCCACCCTCCTGAGAAAACCCATTTCGGCCGCTTGAACTTGCGATCTAGTTCTTTCGGTCACTACCCTTAATCGATGTTTGCATAAATATGTTTTTTTAGATAAATGACAGTATGGATCTGAACGATTTAATTAATTAAATTTGTATTTATATATGACAAAACCTCCAATATCAACCTTACCATATAATGCCTGGATGCCCCTGATGTCATCAGGGTGCAGTCTGAAGTTGACCTTATAGCCAGAGTAGAATGAAGCCATGAGGGCATCTCTGTATTGAGAGTGACCCAAACCCAGCGCATGGCCAATCTCATGAGCTGCCACAATCCGCAGGTTAGAGCCGTAGTATTTTCCTTCAGTCCAGAACTCGTCCTCGTCAAAATGTATGATCCCTGATGGAGGGGCTTCGGCATGAGCAAGTACATTTCCTACAGACAGGATGAGATTAAACTGATTAACCATAGGTTATGTTTAGGATAAAACAATGATTGTCAGAATGAGCAGTTTCATTAAATTATCAGCCTTTGTTGATTTGGTTATATGGTGTATATGGTAGTCAATTTCATTAAACAGGACGTTAAATGCTTCGGGGACGTTTCCCACATGTCTACCAGTTTAAGAGATCAACTAATGTGGGAGCTCACTAATACACAGACAAAATTTCTGAAGTCTGATTTATGTCTCACAGTGCAAAGACATCTCAATAGAAAACAACTATGTGCAAGATGACACTTTACTGGGTTTAGCTATTTATTCTGTTGTGTCGCAGACATTTTGTAATTCTGGTCCTAGAACCGTACCTTATTTGCCATCTTTTGCCGTTTATAGTTTATTTGAGTGTTGTTGAAATGGAATACTTGTGCACTCTTATTGAATTTATCTAGACCTTTAAAGTATTCATTACAAATCATGAAAAGTAAGATTTTTTGACACATTAATCTGTACTTTTAACTTTCACAAGTATAACTTCTCGGTATTTTCCCACCTCTGATGAATCATGAAGCTCATCACTACTGTGCACAAAGCTTTTGAGGCTCCATTTCCACTGGAATTGGAAATTCCATTGAATATTAACCATCACTAAGATTTATTTATTTATTTGTTGTTAATGCTGCAGTTGTATTATTCGGACTGCAGAAATGGGACTGACAATTGCCAAGTAGTGAATTAGATGAATTTAGACTATTAGACCTGTCGAGACGATTGTGGCTAAAGGCCTTAAACAAGTGACTTGTTCCCTCAGGTAAGTTAACATTACCCTTGTATGAAACGGCTTTGCTCTGTTATCCCTGGTCCTTTAATAAAGATTCTCAGAGGTTAGCCACTGGCACTAACTTACTGTCTGAGCTCATCGTTTAAGAAACAGTGGTTTTGTGGAAAGCAGCTAACTCCGGGGCTTTTCCAACCGAGTCGACTGACCGACTCTGAAATAATAGTGCTATTTCTCTAAATCCTTGGTCAAATGGTTTTGTAAAATAAACTTGTAAAACAACACCCTGTACCATTAAATTATGTTTAATTCCCTTACCAGTGTGACATTTTTATACAGTCCCTAAAAAAGAAGCATTATATAAGCTCCACCAAAAACATACGCAAAAGTACTGCATGTCTGGAACATTTTTGAAATTTTAATACATAGCATAAATGCACATTCTAAAGGCCACGTGAAAACTGTAATTAAAAAATACCATAGCAAAATAAAATGTACACAATATTTCCATAACAAAAAATATAGCAGATCAGCCAAAACATGTTTGGTGTTTGAACTTTGCTAATGTCACTTAAAAGTAACAATGTGTAAACTGCATTTCTGAATCATCATAGACTGTAATTAATCTGCTATTTTATTAACTGGTAATGTACAAGTGGTATTATCGAGTCAACCTGTGTCTTTTGATTCAAGTGTGTAACAATTTTGTGAATAATGCTAAAAAAAATGCTTTACTTGTCTACATTGCCTCCAGTGCAAAATTAAATAAGTAAACTTTGAATTCAAAACATTTTGTGACTGATCAATTCAGTTGTGGCCAAATCATTCTTTAATTATGATCTATTGAGGTTTTATTATGGGACATACCTGGTCCGTCAAAAGGTGATAGGCAGCCATCCCTGGCGTGGAACGAGATCCTAATATCTGCACGCCCATATTCAATCTCCTTAAAGCTTAATGGAGTGACGTCACTCCAGTACTTAAATGCCAATCTAATGGCCCTCTGGGTCGCAACCTTCCCCAAATCAGGCGTGTAGTTATAGATACGATATGTCAGACTCCTTTTTTTCCAAATTCCTGAAAAATTAAAACCGCATGACATACCGACATTGTGGAAAAGCTCCTGAAACTGTGTCCTCTTCTTAAAAATATTTTTTTTTTCAATTATTATTATTATTTTTAAGAGTGGTCAGCTTGAAGTGGCCAGCAGCCATTTGACTCCCATCACCGTACTTGTCCAGGGTTTCTTCTTTGATTATGATTGCTCATAACAAACATTCTGTGTAGACACCCTTAATAGGACATTTTTACAGAACATTCCAGATTCAGGCTAAAAAAATGCAATCTATGTAAGAAACTGCCAACTAGGTGACCTTTTTTGGTTTTGTAGAAATGGCTTGGGCCAATTATAAAGTTACATAAACTAAGGAAGATTGTGCTTACCACCAAATCGTCTATATTTATTGGATCTGTGATTGAAAGGATCCTCCACCCCACAGCGTGGCTGCCTCATTTTCAACACTGTCGCTTCATCAACCTTTCCAGTCACTGGCAAACCTGACACTCTCTGAAAAAGACTGGCATGGACACAATAAGAGTTTAGATCATTACTGACATCTGATACAATAATAGCTAATTTTATGACTGGGTGATTTGTCAAATACAGGCTTTATTTATCATTTCTTTTTCTAGTATAATATCTTAACAAAATGCTCTGTGTAAATACTATAATGGTATTTTATCGATTCATTATTTGTCAATATTTCTTAATGCTTCAATGCTAATTACTGTTCTATTTATTAACTTCCCTGGGAAATTCATGCATGTTTGGTGTATTACCTCAGAGCTTCTCTGATAGCCTCCTCGGTAATGTCTACCTGTGACTCCTTGTCTAGTGGAGTGTCGAGGTAGCCAAACCGCCTCAGGTAAGTCTAGATAGCACAAACACATTCTTATCCATGACATTCTAAGCATACCTGCTTGCACAAGTCATCCTCCAACATTCTGAAAATCATGTAAGGCAGTAATGATATCCAAAATATTACATCTCTAAAATGATGTTCTCACCATTGCCTCAGCAAACTCCATCCGTCTCTGCAGTACAGAAGAGGAAACTGCATAGAACACGGTAAAAAGCAATACCGATAAATGTAAGTTTTTCATTTTCTCAATACTCCAAAGTTGAACAGTACTCCAACGTTTTTGCGGGTGAACACACAGAGCCTGTGAGAACGTGCAGCCCCAAGAAGTGAGCAGTTCCTCCAGAGGTTTATATGTTAAAGAATGCAGTGAGTCATCACCAATCTGCTGAGCTGCAATGATGTATTTCCTATGACTACAAGTGATTATGCACTCGAAGACATGAACAGCTGCAAAATGTTACTCTCTCCTCTGTTCACTCCTCCACATGTCGTGTGCAGGCCAGTTGGAGAGCGCAGAACTAAAATGTTTTCTTGCAACACTTACTGAAAGCCAGAACATCCACACCAAGTTACACACAGACTCTCTATGCATACTGCTGGATTTGCACTGATTTACGCAAATGGTCTATTTCTCTTTGACGGAAACTTCGTGGATGAGGTCTAGGAAACATGAGCCAATGTTTTTATCTGGCACAGAAAAGGCAGGAAGATTAAAGAGCTAGAGAGCTCTGCGAGAGATTTACTAGGGATTGTGTCCACGTGTTAGGACTTGCAGAAACGTGGAATGATTGTCTGTTGCCAACTGAAGAACTTATTTCTACACATTAAGTTCAGTCCACTGTGACTTCAGCTAAAGTGTTCAGTCTTCGTGTTGCTTGTTTGATTTGGTCTTCGAAGCTGTCATTTCCATGAAGCACAGCTCCAGTCTCCACCATGGAATCGCCAAGAAAGCCTATACTTAAACAAACTGAACTACCCAAGCGTCATTGCTAAATGGGTTCCATATGTGACTTGTGCTATTATTTAAACCTCTCTGTATGTTCAGACCTGCAGAATAGCCACAGTAAAACCATAGCTGGGTTTGATCCACCTGTTCAACCCCCCAAAAAAATCTGTGCTACTGCTCTAAGAGAGAATAAACAGAAGCTTCTAGTCTTCTGTTTGCTTATAGAAGCTTATTCTTCTACTTCTTAGTACTGTTCCTTTAGGCCTCAAGCAGTGAATGTTTTACTACTTGAAATACACTGGACTTAACTCATTAACAAGCCATGTTTGAATGTGTTAGTGTGAGGTAAAGCAAGAAAACACTAGAATGTACAGAGAGACTAGATGAGCAAAATCATCTGAACACCTATTTTAACTTCATGAAAGGTATGTTACAATTACCCAAAACTAGTTCTGAAGACCATAGACATTTCAGCATATAATGAATTATGTCATTATGTAAAATGGATTCAGACCATTTAGATTTAAACCACATCAAAAACTAAACACAGATTTTATTTAGCAAATAATGGACATGCCACCAACCCTACACCTGTTCCTATGGTATCATTGGTACTTTGGAGACTAATAGGCCATTACAACTCATGATGCAATAGCACACACATGCACTGGCCACTCGCGCTGTGCTTTGGCTGACCTATATTTTTCCCAGTCCCTATTAACCTGTCTCTGTGTCTTCTCCTCTGTCTTCCCTAGGGTGCCACAGTCGATCCCCAAAGAGATGCAACAGGGCCCAGGCAGGTTTGTGGGGGCACTTCCAGGCCAACTGACCCTAAATGGAGGTGGATTAAGTGCTTTGGGTCTCTATAGTAAATTGGCTCTCTCCAAGTTTGCCAGCAAAAAATACAGAGTGCTGGTCAGTACTCAATGGGGTATGTGGTGATATGGGAAAAAATCCTCTTTTAAAAAGGTGGCAATTAGCTGTAATTGCTGAATGGGGCCAATAGAGGAGTCACACAGTGACTGAGTAGCAAATTGTGCTTGTGCCCAAAGCAGATGGGTTGATATGTTTCTGTGTGGACTCCCACAAGGTGAATGCAGTTTCTAAATCTGATGCCTTACAACACTTCATATTAACAGGCTCTTAGATCAGCTGGATGAAGTTTGTGTATATTTGACCCTGGATTTGACCACATCCTATTGGCAGATTCTCTTGTCGCCAAAGGCTGAGGAAAAATGGCCTTCTCCACAACATTTGGTTTACACCAACATGTCACTCTTTTGTCCAGGGTGCTGGCTACGCTACCAGCTGCCCATCTGCACCTTAAGAAATTCTCGAAATGAATCACTGCTTCTAAATTTGCCAGCCTCAGCATCCATTTCTCCTCAAACCCTTCGAGTCCACTTTGCTACCGTCACACAATGAATCTAACAGGAAACTCGTCTGACTCACAGGGATGAACTCCCACCAATACACAAATAAGTCATTTTAAACCACATATGAAACATCTTTATTGTGCATTAACAGAAGTGTGTTTGAGAGCTTGATTTATTCCTGCTCATTTAAGTACATGGGGTGCATGAGTCACAAAGAGTTTCAACTTCAGCTCTCTGCCTGTGATAATGGTGGTGATCACAAACAGGCAAGGAAAATTAATGATGTCAAAAATGACTGTTTCGGTACAGAATGCACCTACATTCCATCTGTGATGCTGCTAAATTCTGTTAGATCATCAGATTCAACCTGGATCAGACCAACATGAGCGTATTGAGGTATTGAGGATAGAACTGTTATTCTGTTACAAATCCAAAACCTTTAGGAAAGCTCATTATAATCATATCATATTCTTAGCATTGTAATGCCAAATGAACACTTGTTCTAGACATGTATTTAGTGATACAATGACTTTTTAGTATGTTGTAGTAGATGTTTATTTTGTGACTTCTGCATTATTGAGTCAGTACAAAAACATGTTTTATTTCCAAACGTTATTATTCCAACAAAAAAAAATAATGTTACAGGAAAATATTTGAAACATTTAAAGAAAGCATCATATTACATAATAGACCATCTTTCAGACAAAAATATAATGACGGCTGCTTTGGCAGGTTCTCCAAGATGTTCAGTGAAGTTTACCAGCCAGTTTCCTATATATATATATATATATGTGTGTG
>JAOUWY010000001.1:23036578-23059374 GCA_025728095.1 Prietella phreatophila | reverse complement strand
TGCATGCACAAATGAGATTTCAGGTGTTGTGGAGATATATTACATCAACTACAGGGGGGAAAAAAGTCTCTGGTTGGGTTTTCCTACTTAGCAAGGGTTAGGCTTGGATAAATGCTTTTCTATGTATAATTCTATGCATTCAGCCACCTTTTCTCCTGTGCCTTCGAACCTGAGCCCCATAAGATGCATTATCAGCTGACAGAATAGCCTCTTGTCCTGCAGTAATTATGCACAGACACGCACACTTTCACACACCATATGCCCTGTTTTTTGCACAATGAAAGTCATGACGTCACATCATTACAAGACCGGCCAATTAAACCGTGGGGGATGAATCACTCTGATGGCATTAAAGTAAACAAAAGCCCCCAAAATTAACATTTCATACTGTTGTTTTGTACAGCAATGTAGAATTGACCAATTCATTTGTAGGCTCGTCAAGTCACATCAAATTTGGCCTTTTTTTTTTTTTTTTTTTTGTAGTGAGTATTCTTGCAACTGAACAGATATTGCACAGAGCAGAGTGCATTTAACATGCAGGAAAACGTCATCAACTCTAGTTGCAAGCCTCAGTGGGTTTTTACTGATTGGTATGAATAACGCTTTCAGTCGAAAACTTCTTCACTGTTTCAGTCACTAATTCAATCTGTTCTAGAAAGGCTTTGTGAATAGACAGAGCCAAGGCCTTGGACAACATGGAGAGGCCCTGCGTTCAGCCCAATATTGTTTGGGAATGCAAAAAGAAAACATGATGAGAGAAAAGAAAGACTGGGGGGGTGGGGGGCTCTACAAAATGAACTTGATGATCTCAGGAGATGGAAATGAGATTGGCTGCACTGTATGAACGCTGGGAGAGATGAGGCCACACTGTGCCCGCTGCTTTGGCTTCGACAACTATGGAGACCCACAGAGCTATTCAGCCAAATCCTGGCTTAAAGAAACGCTACCCGTTTCAGAAGTCATGCTATAAAGTAACTTGTTTTCCAAAAAAGCTGTGCCAGAGCATTTCCGTCGAGAAAAAGGCCTTCTCCACTTACCCTTTCGATTTTAGTTATGCTAGTCATAAACTCTAACTATAATAATACAAGATGATGTATTTATGATGTACTATATTTTGTTTTCAAATGTCTAATTGTGGGGTTTCTGTATTTCTGTGATGAATACGTCAACATGCATTTCAGTCCAATTGATGAAACAGGAGTTAAAGGAGGCAACAGTGCAATCTGATTTTGAGCCTGTATTCACGTTAAAGTGTAATTCAGTATTTGGAAACGGTTCAGTTTTGATCGAAAGCAGTCGCTGTGCTCAGCAGGCACCGAGGCCACATATCTCGTGTAACATGAGTGTGAACAATAACAAGTTCAAATATGTAAATTTGGCATGCATTCTGTCTTTCTCAGATAAATACTAAATCAGTTTAAACAACTGCCCTCAAACTGATTGACCATTTGATTAATTAGTAAGTCGGGGTTAATTTTATGACCTTTTAGCATCTTTATTTGTTGTTTCAGCTGCTAATCATTAAATGCATACCTAAGGTTGCATGTAACCTGTGACCTCCTCTCCTCCCCTCCCCATAGTTTTCCAGTTAGGCCCTTACCCACGAGTAATTCCTCAGCCATTTTATATTTGAACAATTTACCAAAATGGCAACATTTATTATTTGCGCTAATATGAAACAACTGTCTAATTAACTGTGAACAGGATTTTTGTGTCTCAGTGTCGCTGTGAGATATGAGAGTATAAAATAGTTCTGAAGCACATTCATTCTTTTTCCGGTAAAGTGACAAAGCTGCTGTAGCCCACCCATGTCAGCGTTCTTCATATCGTGCTGTCCGAGATGCTTTTCTGTTCACAGCAGTTGTAAAGAGTGGTTGCTTGTGTTACCATAGTCTTCCTGTCTGTCCAAGTCAGTCTACCCATTCTCCATTCTCCTCTGACTTCTCTAAGGCATTTCTGCCTGATGATCTGATGCTCGGTGGAACTGGTCACCTTAATGTTAACACATTGATCAAAGTAAAAATAAATAAATAAAAATTTCACCGCTGCATTCTCTTACAAAACAGAAGAGCCTGAAAACCTCACTGGAAAAATAGAAGCTAGTGCTGGACACGTTTACTTAGATTCATATAAACGTGCAGGCTGTTCTGTGCCTTTTTTTTCCCTGTGGAAACACTTTAGCAAGCAGTGTATTATTCAATATAGAATAATAAACAAGCCAGGTGGTGGAAGGACGTGAACAGAGTGAGACAACGGAACAAACTTGAACAAGTGTTAGTACTGCGGGTCATATTTAAAATAAAGAAATAATTTATGTGTATGTATATGTGTTGAATGCTACGCATTGATGAAGCATCCGTTGCTCTCGTCTGTGCAGGTTGAAGAGGATGAAAAGCTGAAGAAGAGGAAGGAGAGATTTGGAATTGTCACAAGTGCAGCCTCAGTTGGAGCTGATGATTCAGAGGTACAATGCCTGAGCTCTCGCTCCTTTAGAATAAGAAGCTAGAATAGTTGTTGTATATCGAAAATTTGCAGTAAGCAAAGTTTATTCTACTATTGTTTTAAGTTTGGGTTTCATGCTACGTATTTGTTGGCTTTTGTTTTTCCTCTTAGGCAAAGAAGCGAAAACGAGCGGAGCGGTTTGGAAATGTGTGACTGACTAAGCAACTTTTTTTTTTTTTTTTTTTACTTTTTGTAATTTTTTTTTTAAATCTTTCTGCTATTGGAACATGATGTACTTTAGTCACTCCTTGTGTTGCTATTATGTTCTGTACAATAAACATCTGCCAAATCTCTCCGTTTCCCTTTTTGTTTCGAATATGCAGGACAATTAAAATGACATGCACAACAGGTTGATGAAAAAAAACCCCAGAAAGATTTCTGTTATATGTGTACACACTTTTCTCCCTGGTGGACGTTAAAATGTTAACAGCTTAATTTTAATAACACCTGCTCAATGGTTCACATTATACCGGTTTTAGGCACTTCCCACTTACCAGATTTTCATTTGTTGGTAACCAATCCTCGGATCATCTGTATTTCGTTTTTGATCGAAATGTTCCTGATCATCCTGAGGTACTGTGAAGAAAACACAAAAATGGAAGGCTACTGTTTTTTCCCCTAATGTAGGTTAATTGTGAAGGCCAGCGGAAATCTATTCAGTCTTTTCAAATAGTATTGTTCTTCTGTTCTGCATCCATTAAAACGCAAACGTCCACCTACTGGCAGTGATTGTAAACATTGCGTCAGTTTATAGGCCAAAGGTGGGAGGCCTCGCTTCATTTGCATCCATAAGAGGCTCATTTGTTCTTTAAATCCCCTAAATTAGGTTGATGAGAGGCCCTGCTATCAGGTGACGCTAATTGGGTCATGCTGCACTCCATACGTGAAGCAAACAAAGCACGTCCACGGCTGGACTCGGTTATCGGCCTTCTGCTTCCACTTTGCATAGTTAGCCTGGAGAATTAACCCTTTGGTAGTAGATTAATAAATCTCTTGTTATTGCGAAATCAATGTCATTTGTTTTATCTGGAGCAAAAATGTACGTTTTATGTTCTCGTCTGTATGCCAATGCAGCTTTTTTTTTTCTCTCTCTCTTTCTCCAGATGTCTACGATAATTGGCCGGACTGAAGTACCAATATCGTCTCTACCAGGGACCACTGCTGGAGATGACTTCTGTTTGCTCTGTATGTGATGTCATTCAGTACTAGTGATCCTCTGGTCATGGACATTCCATTAGTAAAGGCACATAACACTCTGTTAGGCTAAATAAATGATTTATTGTAGAAAAAGACCAAACGAACAAAAACAAAGAAACCAATTATTCATTTGCACAAAATTCAACCTACAAATTTATAATTCATTCATCTACACAGCATCAAAAAAAGTGGATGAGACAGCAAAAAATAGACACTTCAAAGCGGAGAACCTGTTCAGCTCGCATCGCTTCCTCTGCTGAAAGCTTTATTTACACTGAGAACATCCTCGCTCGTTTAACCATGCATAAAGGGTCCACAGTTTTCCAGTCCTTTTCATCCACAGATGTAGCTTCGTGTCCAGTGTCCCTTGCGTGTACTGATGCCTCCACACTGCCTCCACATGCTTTATCTGCTACGCAGGAAGTGCCCATACTCCACGTGATGTAAAGGTAATATCTATTTCAGTCCATTCATTTACTGTCATAACACTGACCATGTGATAGCAATGCCCTGTTAACTTCATTCTGAATTCATGAAATGTTCCGAGTTTTAATTGGGAGAGAATGTTAAGTTTTGTACCTGTACTGAAAGCACAATTCTAATAGGCACAATTCTAATGGGAACAGTTCAGCCAAAAATGAAATGTCTTGCTTATAGATAGTTAACGTCGTCGATCAGCATGTTGAATGCCTAAAGTTTGTTTCTTTAATTTTACACTGGAGGCTAATTTAGCTAGCAAGTAAGTGTATCGAATGTGTCCAAGTAATTACACACTTGCATCAAAAGATATTAGTTGACATTTGTACCTAAACATTGCCGGAAGCTTCTGAAATAAAAATATCTTAGCACAGAGTGGCCATCATTCTGCTTCGATATAGACGCAACGTCTGTTTTAAGTTCCGACAGCCTTCATTGTTTACAGACAGCACATCTGTGTCATCGACCGAATAAGCAAGACCGTCGGAGATACTTGTATTTGGGTGAGGAAATGCTAAGCCAGCAGCTCTAAGCTTACCTGACGTGTTCACTCTCATTAGCCTCTTTGTCCATAACCAAGTAAGCAAAATTGAAGCGCCACACACACACACACACATACGTCTTGGGTTAAGGAGAACATTGTGTACATTTACATTTTTGGCCAAAGTGCAATAATGTTCACACAAGCAGAGAAATATGAAACACGGGTACAAATGAAACCTAAAATGGCAGGAGTTAAGTATACTTGGAGAAACATCTGTATTTTGAACATGAATTCCCATAACGATCCAACATCACAATGCACATACTCCAATCAGAATATACCAATACTATTAATGAATGAAATATTGCACTATTATTAGGCAAAGTTCATGTATTTAACTTGCGTACGGCAATCCTGTAGTAGTATTTATGATCACGCAAATGAGAGCTTTAATAGCAGGGTCTTTACATACATTTCAGTAAAGGTAATTAACATGAACTAATAACTTCCCAATGCGGTAAACTGTAGATAAATTAACTACCATGCACTTCATTCTCCGCATTTCTCTTAATATTCTTAACAATGAGTGTATACTGCCACCTGCTGCCACCTACCACACAACATTGCATTGATTTATATGTAACTTCCATTTCACATCTACGAAGTAAATATCCTCTAGTGCACACGCACCTTAATGTACTTGCAAAGGTTCCTGCACCTTCTAGCGTTTATTAATTGGACAGTCACTTTTAACCGAAGCGACTTGCAGCAGGGCAGAATCCAGTCCAAGCACAGAGCTGAGCAAAGTTGGCTTAAGGGTTTTTCTTCACTGGTGGTCAATGGGATTTGAACTCTTTGAAAAGTTTCCAGACTTTCAACCACTGAACTTCAGCATAACGATGAGCTCTCTGTTATGATTCTTAAAAACCGAAATGAAATGCATCCAAAGTATCGACACTGCATGTGATCAGGACAAAAAACGTAAGATGTTCATAGAGAGAGGGGGAGAGATTCTGGATTATTTCCCAAATGCAGTCCAGTGATGCTCTCCAAACAGGATAAATGTTCATTTGTTCAGTAATGTTAATACTGTGGGAAGGAAATGATGCCAGGTCTCCGCTTTAGAAGATTTGGGGGGGGGTGGGGGACAGCAAGAAAGAGTAAAGATGAAGAAAAAATATGATGGACAGTCGCTGTATATCCACTACATAAACTCGTACTTTTTTCTTTTTTTTTCTTTTCTTTTCTCAACTGTTACAGTCCATGTACAAGCTCTTGTGCTTGAAAAGGTATAATACAAATACAGACATGACTTCTCTTGCCATTCCTATAGTGCAAAATTTATAGTTGGTAAGGTAGAGTGCCCAGAAAGGTTCTTTTGTACCCCTTTAAAAAAAAAAAAATTATATACATATATTATTTATATATAACATCAGAAGGCATCTCCTTTATCCAACAGCATAGTGCTTTCGTTTTCCAACAGAGAGATATTCTTCGCTTAGACATCTAGTGAGGATGAGACAACTTAATTTATTACGTCTTTTTCCCCGTTTTAAGCACTTAAGTTCATCATACCATTAAGGATTAGTAAGGAGTAATAATGGAGTGATATGTCATAAGACAACAGAGAAATCAATAAATGATATTTTTCTTGAAATGTACAGTTTGCTACATGCTGAATCTTAATTAAGCGTAACCCAGCAACTGTGAGTATGACGGGGACGGCCTAGTGCATCTGATCACGTGCTGATAATGATGTGCTGCGCTAAATATCACATACAATATCAGTATATAGGGCACGTCCTCAGCACAAGCCTACATCTGATGTATGAAAATACTTTAAGTAAGCTTCATCTAAAGGCCCTGTAACTCAAATTGGACACCTTTATTCTTTACATAAAGTACACCAATAATATTAATGGAAAAGTATATAATACAGTCTTTTTTTTAAAGCATTATTGAAAAATATGGATCCCCTTGCAATCTAATATTTTGGACTAGTTGTGGTTGACCAGGTTCTGGAGCTGATGCTCTAAAGGTCAGGCTTTGTGTGTGTAAGTCAGTGCTGTGGTCGTAATTCGATTGCCTGGTCAAACCCCTTTTCCTGTCCTCATTGAAAAGTCTTGAAAAACCCCTTTCTCTTCTGGTTTCTTTTTGTCTTTTACAAGATGATGAGTAAAAAGGAGATCAAAGTGGCCATGAAAGGGCGCCTGGATTCTTGGGAATGTCGCACAGGGGTGCTAGCTGCATTTGCAGTGTGTGGTGGGGGATCTGCTTTAGCATGTTTACCTACTGTAGGTCTCTTTTGGCATATTTTTGCTTCTCTAATATACTATGCTTTTTGGATGAAAAAAATATAGATTGGGGGGGGGCGGAATACAGTTTCGAATTTTGGACAAATGTCATGTTTACATAACCGGTTCCCACCATAAGTATTGAGACAATGAAGTCAATAGTTTTCAGCCTCTTTGGATTAAAGATATGGCGAAGTACAGTTTGTATTTTATTTGATATAAGGTGATGTGGTTTTCTTCATTTTGAAAATGAGGGTTTTTCTCTTCCTATTTCACTCCCCCTGTGTAATTAGGTTGCCAAGGTAGGCAACATTTACATGGCAGCATTTGTGCCCTCGAGATAGAAATCTGTCCCAGAAGCAGCATAAGCACACCTGTCGTCTTCTGTTTTGTTTAGGACAAACTGGAAAGAACATTGTAAGTATCATTCTGTGCAAGGGCAATTCTGTCATTTTGTTTAACATTTGAAGTACCAATACTGTCAAACCAAGTAAGTTAATTGCCTGTTTTGTATCTAACATTTGGAGGTAAACATAATCTTTTTTTTCCTTTCTTTTTTTTCTTTTCCATAGGTAACTTTTTAAATAAGTAACATGTCATTTTTAAACCTTTAAAAAGGTTAGGCAGCTATCATGATATTACAGTTTGATATGAGCACATGCTTAAACTATGGTTTTAATCTGATTCTTTTAGATGTGTTGATTAAACTCGTACACCAGAGCTGCAAATATTCTTGGTTCTAGCAGGTAACAGCAAGAAGCAGCATTGACCTCACTGTCGCAGTATTTACAGAGGGCATTGCATGATCCCTACTCAGTATTGTGTTTTTGCCCTTTTCAGTAAGACAGAATGAACAGGCTTAAAAACTGGCTTATTCACTTTGGAGCCAATTAAAAAATATCTATTTTACAACTATTAAACACTTAAAATCAAAACCAGGAGCAACAAGCACATAAAAAACTAACACAGAAAAGGAATAAATAAATGTCTCGCTCTTCTCTCACCAGCCGGTCTTCAAACTGCCAAATTGTTCACAGAAATCTCTGCCCTTCGGCATCGGTTTTTACCATGAATTATTCTGTTATTAGCTGACTAAAGAAACAAGCTAAATTTGGCCTCCTTGATCTTTGTGTCACTCTTCCAGGACGTAAGAGGAAAGCAAAACAGGAGACACTTGAACAGTCATGAACAGACCAAATGAGCCACCTTTTGTGTCTAAGAGCAGCCGCAGCGATCCACCACCATGCCGGGAATCTTTCCGTGGATGATCTGTTGCTTGTCGTTAAAATAGAGCATATTTATGGGTGACATTTTGGTGGGCGTACAGCAAGGGCCGGCCGAGCCTCGAGGATTAGCGTGCTGCACCAAATGGGTGTGTGGGTACTTCTGCATGAACATGTACTCACACTGGCCTGAACAGTAGTTGGCCTTGTAGCGCTTAGGAGCAATGATCCAATCCCATCCAAATGCCTCAAAGTCCACCGTGAGTGGGTAGCGGCAGCAGCGAGATTCAGTCGAGTGCTCGTCGCAGTCCAGGCCAAGATTACGACGTGAACGCTTTGTCGTCTCGAGAACCTTCACCTCCAGGAACGGCTGCTGGAAATCAGGGGGAGGGAAGTGAGAGGGGAAAAATGGAGGAAGAGATAGGTGAAACAGTGAGACAGAAAACTGGTGAAATGTGAGTGTTTGTCTAAGAACAATTACTCCCAGAAACATGTGCCAAGGCTCCTGTTTTACTTTAACTCCTGCTATACGAAATAATATAGATCAACCTAAAAGAGCTAGTAAGGTGTGGCCAGGAGCTAGACACTAGTCAATAACCCTCTAGAGCGTCACTGGATGCAGCTAGCAGTTGTTGCTAAATATTAGATTCTATATGTAAATAACAGTCCAATTTGACTGCATCAAGGAATCAAGAGGCAGGTGAAAACATGGATCAGGTGGACCACAATAGCCACAAACAAGTGGCTAGATGCTATATAAAATATACCACTGCCAATATTTTTGTACAAGTGCTTGGTTATCACAAGAACCGTCCCTTCCATTAACAGCTGAAGAGATCAGATGCCAACTTTGTAAGAATTTGACCAATCCAGGTAAATTGTTTTGGAAAACCCACTCTCTAGTTTCATCCATTTCTGACTTCTTGTGTGGGTTGGTAAAGTTGGTAAATTCTGATGTGTCAGTAGTTGTCAGACCTTGATAAACTGAGAACTTCAGGATATATGTGACCTTGGCTTCCTGTTTTTGTCCTAACCTTGACCTGTATGCACCAAGTGATTCTCAAGAGATGTCTTCACAATTTCATTGTTCTCAGTAAAGCATTGATCTCATCTTGAGGCCAAGCAGCTGGACACATGCATGAGTTCAGCAAGAAGGGGAACAAAC
Source organism: Prietella phreatophila (assembly GCA_025728095.1). Classification (NCBI taxonomy): domain Eukaryota; kingdom Metazoa; phylum Chordata; class Actinopteri; order Siluriformes; family Ictaluridae; genus Prietella; species Prietella phreatophila. Next base: position 23,050,032 of record JAOUWY010000001.1, on the reverse strand, counting down.
CACGAGGCCACTGAGGTCAAATCCTGTCAGCTTGCACTCTGCTTTCTTCGCTGGGTAAAAGAGAAAGGAGAGGTCCAGGGGGAGTTTAATTCTTTCTCTGCTTTTTATGTTGTTTTTGTAGTCTTGCTAAAGAGTCTCTGATCTTTTTTTCTTCCTCACTTTAAAACAACTTGCTTTCCAAAGATTTGGATTGTTACTTATTTACTTCTGGAGAAGTAGACTTGCCCTTTCAAGGACCAACAATGGGCATACTTGCCAAGGTTCCTGTTTTACCCAGTGTTTCCCTTTTATTTTAACTCCTGCCAAGCTCTATGACTTTTCACTTTAGCAAGCTTATGAATAACATATTTAAAAAAAAGTTATTTAACAACATAAAAAATACATCATCAATGATACCACTGATCAGCAGGTCTAAGGGTCCTTACCAGCCCTTCTTCTCCAGGCCTTAGTGAGGTCACAGCCAAGTCGTTGCCACTTTCATCGAATGCATTTATGTCAATGCCCCAATTTGTGTGTGGCTGCTTGAACCAGTTCTGCAAGACATGTTTAAAGTCAATGCTCTGCCAGTAGCCTGATCGTGAGTTGAGCTCGATCTTGAGGGAGCGGATGCGGATGTGGCGGCTGCCCTGATCAGTTACAGGTTTAAGACGCAGGATCTGCAGGTAAACAGTAGAGGTTTGTTGCAGTGGTCGCAGATAAACCCAGAGCTGGGCCTTCAGCACTTTAGTGAACATCAACTTGGGACTGAACTTGAAGAAACAGCAGTTTGGTTTTCCATCCACCTGGACTATTGGCTCCGCTGTGTAAAGAGAAAAACACCAGGGCATTTCAATAAGAGTTTAGTGAACAGTTTCTTCTAGGTTCATGACCAGCTTCAAACCAGAAATGTGAGTAGCTTATGTCAATAATATTGTCAGATGTATTGTAATACAGCCAGTCTCTTCAGCACCTTGGACAGTGGCTTTGCTTCTCAGAATGACATGCTTCTCAGTTTTGGACAGTGGCTTTTCCAATGAAATACTTCTTCAGACATTTCTGTTTCTCTAAAGAATCTCCTACTGTCATCACTAAACATTGCCAAGAGTGGATGATTTTCACTTAAAAGAGCTCTTTTGCTTGCAGATGACCAACTACAGACATTTACCTGTGTCCCTTTTGGTAAATATGCAAGGGTACCTCCAGTGTCTCCACTTGCCAATGCCTTGAGCTAAACTCAAAACATGTTATGTATGTTGTGTACTTTGTTAAAACCACTTTATTAGGAACACCATACCCCCCCAAACAGGCTCAATTCATTGCGGCATGGACTCCACAAAGTGTTGGAAACATAACATCTTGACATAACTACACCAAATAATTGCTGCAGATATGTCGGCTGTGGGGGGCAGCGTGACTTGGTGGTTAGCATGTTTGCCTCGCAGCTCCAGGGTTAAGGGTGTGTGCGCAGAGTTTGCATGTTATCCCTGTGCTTTGGGGTTTCCTCCCTCAGTCCAAAGACATGCTTTGTAGGCTGATTGGCATTTTATTTAGTGTGCGAATGGGTGTGTGATTGTGCCATGCGGTGGGTTGGCACCCCGTCCAGGGTGTCCCCCAGCTCGTGCCCCAAGTCCCCTGAATAGGCTCCCTGCTCCCTGTGACCCTGTGTAGGATAAGCGATGCAGAAAATGGATGGATGGATGTCAGCTGCAGATTCATGCTGCAAATGTCACATTCTACCATGTCCCAGAAGTTCTCTACTGGGTTCATATCTGGTGTCTGGGAAGGCCTCAGAATTACAGTGAATTCATTGTCATGTTTATGGAACCAGTTTGAGATTACTTTGTGACAGTGTATTATCAGCCAGCAGCAGCAGTATTCAGCCTGTGGCATTCACACAATGCTTGATTGGTATTAATGGGCCTAATATGTGCCAAGAAAATATTCCCCAAACCATTACACCACCAGCAGCAGCCTAAACAAGGCAGGTTGGCTCAATAGATTCATGCTGTTGTTGCCAAATTCTGAAATTACCATTTATATCACACTGTAGAAATCAAGATTTATTGGGCAAAGCAGCATTTTTCCAAACCTCAACTGTCCAGTTGCTTGTGCCTACTGGAGCCTCATATTCCTGTTCTTGGCTTGAATTTGGGGAAACCACTTGAAGCATTTGTTGTGTTGAACTTTTTCAATGACTTTTGTTTGATTTGTTGACTGCAAGCAGCTGAAAATCTGTACATTTTGAAAATAACCCTGCTTTGCAATGGGGACTGAATCATTTTGATTGCAATTGTATGTTGTGTGTGTGTGGGGGGGGGGTATTTTGTTTGGGTCAACTTCTCCTGTTAGAAGGGTCATTCCAAATCAGTACAACGTTATTCTGATTCATCACTTTTATCCTATCATGAAACATTTCTGTCTCTTGTCAGGATGACCCTGTCCCAATCTACCCATGAGGATAAGGATGAAAATGTAAATAATATGTTATGTTCTTCATGGTCACCAGAGCTCAACCCAATTCAGTACTTATGGGAGGTTTTGGTCTGACGTTTTAGACAACGTACTTCACCATCATCAAAACAACAATCGAGGGAAGATCTTTTGGAAGAATGATGTTCATAGCTCCGGTACAGTTCCAAAGTATCTAGGCTAAAGCGCACTGATATTGTTCTGGCCCAATATCTTATCAGTACACGTTATGACAATCTTACAACCTCTTTTTTTATTAATTGTGACTTGCTATTGTGATGTAAAAATATATTAATTTCTTCATTCACATTAATTGTTTTGTCCTGGTCAGAATGGATCCAAACCCTATCCCAGGAACATTGGGTGTAAGGTGGAAATACACTTTGGATGGGATACCAGTCCATCACAGGGCTAGATAGATAGATAGATAGATAGATAGATACAAACACACACACAGTCTGATCTAAGGGCAATTTAGTATCCCCAATACACCTACTGGCAGGCTTTTTATGAAGTGAGAGAAAACCAAAGAACCTGGAAGAAAATTATTTGGACATAAAGAGAACATGAAAATGTGGAAAAAAAAAAAAAACAATCAATAGAGCGGGTTGTCTGCTAATCGTAGGGTTGGTGGTTCGATTCCCGGCCTGGATGACTCCACATACCGAAGTTTCTTTGGGCAAGACACTGAACCCCAAGTTGCTCCTGATGGCAAGAAGGCGCCTTGCATGGCAGCTCTGCTACCATTGGTGTGTGTGTGTGTGAATGAGACACAGTGTAAAGCGCTTTGGATAAAAGCACTATATAAGTGCACCATTTACGTGCTGCACCACCGTGCCACCATATGAAATTATATACACAATATAAATTATCATTATAAGCAAGTTAACAATCAAGAGACATTTTTCTAAAAGCGTGTATTGTGATTAATTTTCTTCTCCGTTTGATCTCATAACTGTCATGTAAGAGGCGTTTTCCATTAGATTCATTTAAAATTGCACAAGTGTTCAAAATAAACCTAACAAACCCACAAAAAGCTATTAAACATGAGCACTGCAATTCCATAAATGAACGCTGTTCATATGAATCTGTTGTTCAGATATGACACGTGAATCAGAACTGAATGCGTTAAAAATCTGTGGAACATTTTGTGGGGATTTCCCTATATGAGAGAAATTCTGTCACAATTAAGGACAATGCAGCATGAAGTAAAAGTACAAGTATAAATGGTTTTTAGATTCAAAGCAAGCTAATCTTCCATAGCCATATGTTTTCATTTCCTGCATTGTTCCCTACAGGGAAAAGTGTGCCTCCACCATTTTACATAAACTAAGGGGTGCTGTCAATCAAGCCCCAATCTGTGGTTGCTTTGGCAACCCACGAGGGCTTCCTGTGTCAGAAGGTCACTCAGAGACCTCGGTCCAGTTAAGAAATGGGATTAAAGGTCAGCATTGCAAGCCTTTTACATCCCCACTGTTGCAGGGAGGGGTCGTGCGTAATACCCAAATTGAGTTTGAAGGTCAAGGTCAGTCCTATGGCAAAGAATGGTAGTATGTTTTTTCTTGTTTTCTTGGTTTTAAAGTATGTAGCATTTAAAAAAAAATTTAGTTGTTTCTTGCGAATTTTAAATAATTACTTTCTCACTGAATCCACAGTTAGCTGATAGTAGGGTTGTAATTAAATTCTACTGCATTTATTCTACGTGATGTACTATAAATGCTACAATATCCATTATGTTGGTGAGTGGAAAATTGATGAGAAGCCAAACACGTTTGAGCAGGAAGATCATCAAGCTTGGATGAGCGGCAGGTTCGGTCATTAGTGAGTGTAAATTTGAACAATATGACAGTGTTCCTCTCTTGAGATTTGGCACAGTTATGGCAATTATTGTTCCTGGCGTTACTATAATGTTTACCGGAAATAAAAGAACAAGTGATCCAGCACTTGACCTGGATTTATTGTAATTGTCAGTGTCGAAATTTCCACAGGCAGTGAAATAAAATACACCATCTGATGTGTATCAGATAGGATTAAACTGGAGTAAATAGTGTCTGAATTGTACATTTATAAGTGGTTAAATATAGTGTTTACCCAAAATATAATTGAAGAGCCACAACAAGCCACAACATTTTGTCTCTGTCTACACTGTCCCACACAGAAACCCCAACACTAAATTTGAGTGTTATTTGGTCCATTATTTGGTCGCTAGATTAGCATGAGTAATTCCATACCAATACTATAGAAGCAAACTTTGTGTCAAAAATTATGTCTACTTTTGAAGTGAAGAGAAAGTTGTGTACATATGTGCATTTTGGTTGAATTGTTCCTTTAATCCAAAGGTGCCAACAATGCTAAGAAGAAAATCCCAGTAGGCAGCAGACAGGATATACAGCTCCTTCAATCCTGTGCTTTTACTGACCAAAGAGACCACAGACATGCCCTCTTGTTTTCTATTGGCTCACAAACCTGAGGTTCATGAATTCACAGGTTCACCCAGATAAATGCAGCGTGACGTTAGATAACTTCTATCAGAAGTAAATGCATCTTTCACTTGCCTTTCGTTCTCAACTGGACTGACTGGCTTTAACACCAAGCAAATTTTATTTGCATATTATTTATCTGATTGCTTTTTTTAGATATTAAAGCAGAAGCATAGTTTTCAGGTGTCTCCCTTATCATTGTAGCAAGAGGTAAAATTAGTAAATAAATCATACGCAATTGAATCACATGTAAATGAATCACTTGAATATGAATCACATGTAAATGAACCACATTTAAATTAATCACATGTATCACATTAAAGCATATAGGAGCCTAGTACTGTACAGTGCCCTCCACTAATATTGGCACCCTTGGTAAATATGAGCAAAGGCGGCTGTGAAAAATTATTAATTGTTTAACCTTTTGATATTTTGTTTCAAAAAAATCACAAAAATACTCAAACAATTGCAAACACAACTCAGGTTTATCCCCCAAAAATATCTTTTATATCTTTTAAAATATCTTTTAAAAATATATATTTTAATATTGTTTGCAACAATTATTGGCAACCCTGTGAATTCATACGAGAGAAATATATTTTTAAGTATATTATTATTTTACATTTTTTTAGTATACCTGGCTGACTAGGAACAGGACATTGTTCAACCAGGACTTCCTGTTTCATAGGGGTATAAATATGAGGTAACACATATGCCAAATTTCCTTAATCATTCATAACAATGGGTAAGACCAAGGAATATAGCTATGATGTGCAAAGGGTTGTTGAGCTTCACAAAATGGGAAGTGGCTATAAGAAAATATCACAAGCATTGAAAATGCCCATTTCCACCATCAGGGCAATAATTAAGGAAGTTACAGTCAACTGGAAATGTTATGAATCAACCTGGAATTAGACGCGTGTCTATATCGTCTCAACGCACTGTGGAGAGGATGGTTCGAGAGGCCAAAAAATCTCCAAGGATCACAGCTGGAGAATTGCAGAAGTTAGTTGTGTCTTGGGGTCAGAGAGTCTCCAAAACTACAATCCGAAGTCACCTACATCACCACAGGTTGTTTGGAAGGGTTTCAAGAAAAAAGCCTCTACTCTCATCCAAAAACAAGCTCGAGCATCTTTAGTTTGCCTGACACTACTGGAACTTCAGATGGGATCGGGTTCTATGGTCAGATGAAACCAAAATAGAGCTTTTTGGAAATAAACACCAGAGGTGGTTTTGGAGCACACAGAGAGGTAGCCATATGGAAAAGTACCTCACATCCACGGTTAAATATGCTGGTGGCTCTTTAATGTTTTGGGACTCTTTTTCTACCAGAGGACCTGGACATTTTATTAGGATACATGGCATGTATCCTGACTGCCTCTGCCAGAAAGCTTCAAATGCGCCTTGGTTGGATCTTCCAGAAGGACAATGATCCAAAACATACATCAAAATCAACACAAAAATGGTTTACTGACCACAAAATCAAGGTCCTGCCCTGACCATCCCAGTCCCTGACCTGAACCCCATAGAAATCCTGTGGCGTGAACTGAAGAGGAGAGTCCACCAGCGAAATGTGAAGGATCTGGAGAGATTCTGTAGGGAGCAACGTTCTCAGATCCCTCGCCATGTATTCTCCAACCTCATAAGGCATTATAGGAGAAGACTTAGAGCTGTTATCTTTGCAAAGTGAGGTAGCACAAAGTGTTGATTAAAAGGGGTGCCGATAATTGTTGCACACCTTTATTTAACAAAGAGTTTTTTTTAAATAAACCTGTGTTGCGTTTGCAATTATTTGATATCCATGAGAGCAGAGTATTTTTGTGAAATATTTTGAACAAAAGTTCAAAAGGTTAAACAATAAAGACAATTTTTCACAGCCTTCTTTGCTCATATTTACGAATATAAGGGTGCCAATATTAGCGGAGGACACTGTATAACTGAAAATAGCAAAACCTGGAGCATTGCCCAGATGGCTTCTAATGGCCACAGAACCTGCTCTACACAATTATATAATAGTTTTTTTTCCCCAGCTCCTCTTTTATAGTAAGTTGTTTGCCTACCTGAACATTGTACATTATAATACTCAAAATAATGAAATGACACTGCTTCTTAATTTCTTGATTTAAAGCATATTAATAACTTTATCAAACCAAACCGTTATATTAAGATTAGTTTATTAACAAAGCCAAAAATTCTGACTAACATGCTATTGCCTTTGCAGTTTCTACATATAAGAATATACCAATCCAGTCATACTAATACCTGGGGGGAAAACATAACATGGATAAAACAAAACCCTTCCTGTCTTTAGACTCTGATTCTGCAGTTTTCAACAATACACTAAATCATCTCATTTTTCCCTTCAGGCATTTTCTTCAATTCTTTATTCAAATGTGCAAAAACACATTGAAATTATTTTATTAAACTGCACTAAGCTGCCAAGTGCTCTATGCAACTTCGATGTCAGATATTGACTCAAATGATTAGGCTTATGTGACGGATCATGCACACACACACACACACACACAGTTTTACTTATTTAAAGAGCCTGACTCCATTAAATAGAAAGACTAAGAAATAATAAAATTTTTAAATTGACAGACCAAGAATCACTGAACAGTTTGAATGTGAGGCTGGTTAGTAGCTGATGCTACTGGTGAATATTAAAAGCGAAGAGGGGATATTTGAAATTTCAAATTCAGTTCTCGGGGGAAAAATATCAAACGGACTATGGAGGGAAACAGATTACAGAGTGGGGGCAGGGATCGAGAAACATTCAGTGCTGGTCTGGGGTTTTTTTTTCTTTCTCTCTTAACAAGACTCCTTTTCGAGGGTCTTTGCACATCAGTTGCTCCAGATGAAACTTGTAACAGATGTGCTAATGATTTTAAGATAATGAGGCATAAAGTTTCGACCCGCAAAACCATCAAAAACGAATACGAATTCTTCTTCAAAATCTGAATTTTGATCAGTGAGGATAATCAGCTCACTAAAATACACGCACGTGTGTTTAGTTTCTTACACCACTGATGACCAACACGTGACACACATCTCATGCACATGTTTGGGTTTGAGCTGAAGTTTTTTATATCTGGCTGGATGGCAAAAAAAATAAAAATCCCAAAAGGATTTATATCCCCACAAAAAAAAAAGCTATGGAAAAACAAAACAGTCATCTGTTGGGGAGGGGTGGGGGGGGGACAGAAGCCTATAATGCTTTAGTCTTCCCCTTCCCAAAAAAAGGGGGCGGGATTCTATTTGCATATATATCTATATTTTCTTAATGGGAAATGCAAATGTGGTATTTTGAGGGAAGTGTGTGTTAAAAAGAATGAATGTGACTCTAGGGGATCCCTATGCACCTCTGGAAATTAATCATTCTGACACATTAACGACTCTTCTAATAAGACAGGGGCCCAGCACCACTCGCACAGGCCCTGAACACTCTTTGTTCGGCCCTCGGGTCCCAGGAGGAATGGACGAGGGGAGTGGGGGAGGAGGACAGAGGAGAAGGAGGTTGGGGGATTCTCCCTCTCTAACATGAGGGACCTCTCATTTTCTGGAGGGGGAGATGGACACAAACATTACATCCACATGTGTCAAGATTTAGGAGGCTTTAGCTACAGTTGAGGCTGGAACGACATTATAAATCCATGGTATGAAGGCGGTACAAGAGTATTACGCTTTCCCAGCAAAATGACTCGCGTCGGTTACATTTTTAAAATAGAGCAATTAGTTTCTAGTTTAAATTGGTTGGCATAAATAAATGAACTTCCAATATGCACAGCAGTCTGAAAAGAATATTGATATCAATACCACGTAATAATACCGCAACTTTCTATTTTTGATGACATTAAAAGACCATACGGTGCTGTTGAAAGCGTAATGTCGTACGATGCATTGAAACAATGCGGGAACGGAAAGAAATTTGTTTCTCACTTGGAGTTTCATTTTAATTCATTCTGAGGTTATGTGAATGCATTTTTGAAACTTGGAGGCCTTAGAAACGTCATGGAAATAGGGAAAGGAAAAAAAGAGGACGTGATTTTTGCTCCGAACAAGCAAACAAAATAGCTGGGCATTCAGTTTATCAGAACAATGTAGCAAAAGCCTGTAATAATATATATTAGGCTTATATAGTGATGTTGTACACTTCACTTATTTATTCACAAACTATTGTGTTAGAACAATTTATTGTCACACACAAGTGTAGCACAAACATACTGGGTCTCATTTATCATGCTGGATATGAATGAATTTATTCGTAAATTGAAATTCAGTTCGTTTGGAAAAGCATTGTATCCTACAAGAGCTTCTGAGTTTGTGTAAATTTACATATTAAGACATTCCATAATGTAAACCTCGATATGCTTCAATTGCCCTATAACATGAGGAAGAGTGTATCTAGGCTAGTCGATGAGCTGCAGTGGCTCAGCTGCATTAGTGGAAAATTTAGCGCACACCACTCTTAGGGATGCTTTTTGCCTTTTATATTTTAAGCAAAACGTCTGAAAATCCGGTGGGAATTTTTAGTTCAGTTTGGCCTGCAAACATCGGACGTACAACTCTACTGAACGTTTGATAAACGAGGCCCACTGTGAACATTCAGAACGCAGTACATACATGCACATGGACACTAAACACGAGCTTAAACACAGTGGGGTCTAGACCAGGCGCTAGAAAACAAGGACCTCACTTTAACACAGATACATCGATCTCACACGTGTTCAGTAGTTTATCCTGTGAGATTTTTCCGTAAGATTCACAGCTCTTCCTTTTCACTAAAATAATGCAAAAAATGAGCCTCGTAAGAGTTTATGAATAATCACATCCTAACGCGGCGTTCACACTGGCAGTGATGTGATGCTTTAACATTAACGTTTCTGATTAAATGCTTTCAGGGGAATTCTTTTGAGTCTGCAGATTGGTGTAATGGTACTGACTACAGTGAAGTTGGTAAAGAACATATGCCAGGCAAGTTTATATTCATAAACGAGCATATCATGTTACAATATGCAAATGTGTCTCTCTTATTACAAGGGAAAGGGGTGGGGTCAATTGAAATTTGCATAATCAGAGACTCTGGCTTTCTTGATGAGTGGCAAAGTGTCAAAACTTCTGTAACTAAATAAATGAATGGCATTTTTTTTTTTTGTGGGACCTTCATATTAAGTAATGTATTATTATTGCATGCCTACACAAGCCTATGATTTTACAGATGTGATGAAGGTATCAGGTACCATAATGACATGCGCACTATGAGTTATAGATCAAACCGTGTCTGTTCCCATTATGAAACATCCCAAAATTGTAAATGTCCGTAGCTGTTGTTAGCAATACGTGTTAGTAACATTTTACTGAATATTCTATATAGAGTCCTGTAAATGTTATCTGGGAATATCTGTGGCTTCGTCACAGTTTTATGTCATCAGTTTTCACCACGGTGAGTCACTTGCTTTGTGGAGAATTTTAATAGTAATCAGAGTCCAGTAAAAAAATTATTAACATTAATTAATTGAGTGTGTGTATGTGTTGTGTTATGCCCTACAATATATTTCTGCCTCACGCCCAGTGTTCCTGGGATCCACCATGACCCTGACCAGGATAAGGCGGTTATGAAGATGAATGAATTAATAATTAATTCATCTTTTTTTCCCATTGAGAACAAAAAACACAGCGTGAGATGAGGCATGCTGAGCTGACCTTTCTGCTCCCTCTCATCTTCCTTTACATACACTTTAAAAGACATCCTAATACATTTATTCATTTTTTCCCTGACAGTATTCTGAACGGCTCAGTCAGAGTCGAATATCTCTGGTATTAATTCCTCTGGTTTGTTTATTTTTCCTACTGTAATTACACGAGCTGAAATGTTTATATATATACGCTTTTTGTGTGTAAATAAATAAACTGAAATAATTCACGAACAGCTCTGAGTAGTGGAAGGTTAATCAATTCCGGTTCTCTGGCAGTTCTGGGGTTTGAACTCACAACCTTCTTCTCATCAGCAAAGAAGCTGAGCACTGAGATTCCATTGCCCCTAATAACTACTAAAGCTTTAGAAGCAGCACACTCTTTTTTCAATATATTCTCAAGCTGTTCAGTTGTTCTTAACAGCAGTGGCCTTGGACTTCATCCAAATGTGCTTTTGGCAACGGACAACTCGGCACTGCTAATGAACTCCATGGCCAACATTAAATGGAAAAGGAAGTGTGTGTTAGCAGCTCATCCTCTTAGTGAGAAGCTACTCTCTGAACACTTAAGATCCTTATTAATTTTTCATACATATGATGTTGAAGTCCTTTTCCGGCTTGTCAATGCCTTTAATGGCCAGAATGATTCAGCTGTTCTTCTCTTATTTTTTAATTTATTTATTTTTAAGAATGCATGAATGGCAGCAACAAGCTTGTCAATTATTATTGGTTTCCTCCCTCCATCCCGCCCTTATTTCTACAACGTGCTTAATTAGTGGAGAGCGCTGAGTAATTATTTCCTTTATTAGTGAGCAGACATCTGTTTTGGCTCTTTAACTCGGCCCTATAAAAGCAGCCCCTGATAAAAACGTCCATGTTCTCAGTCCCTTCAGAACAGAACGATTGTTGCTCCACGTGGCATTACAGAGCCGAGCTGCTGCTTTCACACATTCCAATAGCTGTAACTACAATCTCTCTCTAACCCACACACCCCTCCAGCCCCAGCCAGAGTGTCCTAACTGGGATTTGTAAAGGTTCTATCTTCAGAACAATCACTACAGAATGTACTACCTTCAAACTGATCGTATTGTTTTCCTTAATATTTTGAAATGCTAACCTCAGCAGAACGGTTGAATTCTATAATAGCTTGTTATAAAATGTAGTTTAGAAAACACCATTGGCTTGGCTGCCAGATTCGTTTCTCCTGTTTTAATCTAGTAAGTCTGTACAGCTCACAGGCACGCAGCAGGTAAGCAGTCATGTCATCCACATACTGTATATCCACTAGGAAAATGTTCTGCTACAATATGTTCCCAATCGTCCATGCACTAGGACAAAAAGACACAAGGTCTAGGTACAAAGCTAATTTCTAACTGATTTTTATAATTTTTTTTATATAGATTTTAATCAAAATATACCAACCAAAAGCAATCGAAACATTATATTAAAAACTAAGAATTCAAGTCTACATCCCAAATTCTATGTGGGATCAGCAACAAAGAGGGCCAATATTAAAGCTTCACAGTCGCGTCGCAATAAAAAAAAAAAGAGAGAACTGAAGAACATGAATTTACACAGAGAAAAATTATTTATGAGCTACAGTACATGGTAATGGTTTTTATTTAAAGCGCTCTCAAAGATGTAACCATAGCAACTACTGTATAATGATAGCGTATTGGTATGTGGGCAGTAATTTTGCTATTTGCATATCATTCAGTTCTGAGGAACTGAACACCCATTGAAACCTCACAGTATTACAAAAATAAATAAATAACTCAGCTTCACCTCATGGTGTTCACCACCACGTCAGATGCATGTTATATATTGTCATGTATTATATTAGTATTATGGTACAGATGATAACGCTCAGCAATATGTAATGTTCCATATGCGGTGCATCCCTTCAAAACACATGGTTGTCTGAAATCTTTAGTGGCCAATAACCTAAGCCGGTCAAACTGACTTAAACCAAACTCCAAATCAATAATACGAGAGCTGTTTTCCTACCTATGTTGAATTGATCACACAGCCGTGTGCAGGACGCGGTCAACACTTCAACGTAGTCCCAAAACTCCCCTGGAACAAAGGGGGTGAGCATGTCCACACACTCGTCTAGAATGCCTTGCTGTCGTTTCATTCTGTGTGAGGTGTTCGTGTTTATGACTGGCGTTCGATCATACTGTACAAATCCATCACTCGTGGATATTGAGTGATGCATGTTAGGGGTTAAAAACGGCCCGGCGTGGGAAGAAATGCGAGAGGGAGGAGAGAGCGAGATTCCTGAGAGGCCTGGCGAAATTTTGCCTCGGGTATTAATGGACTTTGGGCTCTTTGAAAGTTTATTAGCCATAAAATTGACAGCGTGTTGTGCTAGCTCAACAGCCCCACTGTCCTCGGTCTTTATTCCGGCTCAAACAAAACAGGCAGATGACACAAAAGGCTCCACACACGTTTGCTGGACAACCATCCCCCCCGTCCCCCCCCTTTCCTTTTTCCTATGGATGGGAATCATTGAAAACGATCTCAGACGCAGGTGTTACTATCCTGCACGTATGTAGGTTTAGTCGCTAACTCCTCACACACACTACCCACTGACTTAAAGGACAGTCGGACAGCCGGATTGTCTTTTCTGCACTCGACCTCTTAACGTTTATGGTTCCTGCACCTTCAGGAAATGACCCTTTTATAGGGTCAACACTATAAAAGACTTGTGGCTCTTGTTTTTTAAGGTGGGAGTGGTTGGTGGGTGGATGTTGGAAGCAAGTGTGTGTGTGTGTGTGTGTGTGTGTGTGTGTGTGTGTGTGTGTGTGTGTGTGTGTGTGTGTGTGTGTGT
>JAOUWY010000001.1:22994223-23005319 GCA_025728095.1 Prietella phreatophila | reverse complement strand
GTGTAAACACTCACACTCGCTTGTCATCCCATTGATTGAAAACACCTGACTCTAATTTCACCTTCACATGAACTGCTAATCCTAGAGGTTCTCATACTTTTGCCTCTCACAGATATGCAATACTGGATCATTTTCCTCAGTAAATAAATGACCAAGTATAATATTTTTCTCATTTGTTTAATTTGGTTCTCTTGGTCCACTTTTAGGACTGATGTTTTAGGTCAAATTTATGTAGAAAATTCAGACTTACAAGCACCACTGTAAACTCACAGCTTATTATTTCAGTCATTCATCTTAAAGCTTTATTATTCTTATTCTAATGAAACTAAAGGTATGTACTAAGGAATGTAAGTCTAGAACAACTGATGGACCAGTGAACTTCAGGGTTTGCTAATTTGTTTTCTTAATATTCTATATTAATTTTTGTAATTGTTTTTATTTTTTTCTGGTAATACTCCAGAAAATTTAATGTGTGTCGTCTATATATAATGTTTAACATACCATGGAATATGAAACGACACTTCCAAAAAATGACTGTACTCATTTGTCATTACAATAACTTCAAGAGCCCCAAAATGTTATGCGAGCAGGGAGGCTTGCATACTGCTGTTTCTCATTTACAAGCATAGTATTCTCTCACCTCCTTTAACCGCTCCAACTTCTGCATCAGCAATACAACAGTGTCCTCCAACTTCCTTCTCTTCTCCCTCTCTTGCTCCAGCTCCTGCAAGCAAATGGCAATAGAGAGAGATGGTACAGAGATAGGGACTTCATCCAAAACTTCATTTTTTTGCATAATCCAGCTCTTTTTACTCTACTATATTTGCTCATATTTCTCACTAAGAGTTGTATATATTGAAAGGTCATCTACAATAGTCAAAACTGATTCAATATTTTCTTGAATTTTGGACGTTACTTCCTAATTGGTCCAGACCTTGTTTTCCCCATTCATATGCTCCCTCGACTTGGATTTCCTATTCCTGAACTCGGAATTGTTTCAAATCAACTCTCCTCAAAACAAAGTAGCCCTTCTTACCTTTTAAATAACATATTGCCTTGTTAAATCTATAACATGACATTTTTGAAGAGGAAAAACATGGAGGCATTCATGGTTTTTCCCACTTTGTAGCTTGAATGCACAAAGGTATAAAATGAAGTAATTCCAAGCTCCAAATTCCCACTTACGAGGTAAGTTGAGTCTAGCCCTGCATAGTCCAATGTAATGTACATCATCTAGTAAGCCAGCCTCTGTTTAGACAAGGGGCTCTTTTCGTATTGAATGTTGGTGGAGGTATGGCAGCTGGGGTGTGGTCAAGCACTGTTTTTGTGAATGTAGGGCAGAGTTCGAACATGTGGTTTGGAGGAGCATGCACTTGTGGGAAATTGTACTAATAAGTGTTCTGTGCTGCAGTGAGCAGCGGGGAAGTAAATAAAATCAGGGAGTGACACAAGATGTTCCAAACTTGCTTCCTCATTCCATTCAAACCAAAAAGTGTCACATTTACCTTCACCGAACAATGCAAGGGCAATCAACTGGATTTAAACTACTTGGTTATATGACCTTGGGTAGAAATCATGGACTAAACCACAAGGTCATCCCAGAGACATCAGGCAAGCAAAGCATGCAAAGCTTATCACTGGTGCATGTAGTTCTCAGACTCTCTGAACTCTAGGGCTAGGTGTGGGGGGTTCGATTATTTTATTTATTTATTTATTTTTAGGAATAATTAATAGTTTAGAAAGGTTGTAATATGTTTATAAGCCTCCAGAGAGATGCCATCCATGGTGCTGTGACAAGCTGCAATTCCAGCCATATACAACTTTATTGTAGATAGGAACTTGCTGTCTAGCAGACCCTGAAGAAAAGTTAGGATTTTAGTATTCAGGTAATGCACTTCATCCAGTCGTTTAAGAGAACAACATTCCTGGACCTGCTTCCACCTAATGTCCATATACCAGGGTCTCTGGCATTCAGGAGCGTTGGATAACTAGGTGACAGTGCTCTGTTCCATGAATCATTCTTTTGGAACAGCAGTAGTACAAACATATTGCCTGCTATGCCAAGGCCATGAGCAGGACTCATGGGAGCAGAACATAGGAAGGATCAGTGGTAAAAGAGGAAAAGCTGATGTAGTTTACCTTTTTAAATCAGAGATGAGCGCAACTCTGGCATCACTGGTGTATCTTTCATACTTCTCTTTATGAGCAGTGGTGTAATGGGATTTAAATTAAAATCTTTCATCATGGAGTTCATTCCCAAACAAACAGGTGTCCCCCTTGAACTCTGTAAAAGGATCATCTGTTTCCCAAATCCTACAATGCTGCAATGACGACGGTGATCGGCAGGTCTTTAGGACTAGCGACCTCTCCTGGTTGGGGTTAATATTAACGTCCTAATCTGAAAATCTTTCCATGACCCACTTTTAAAATTTACTAAAATCGATCATCAGAGTATAATATGGTCCAGCGGGCCAAATTTAAAGAAATTTAAATTTTTAGTTGGCCATCCCTGCATTAGTGCCTTTGCATTCATTGGGCAACATGCATCTAGATATGGTGCTTCAGACAGGACTTTCGGATATGACTGTGATGTCACATTAGCGATAACGTTTTCAAACTGTCCTTCTAATTTTCTCTAATGTGACATCCCTTGCACTATATCACAATTGGCACTGTGTAAAAGTGTATTTGCTGTTCTGAGCTGTGTAGCCCTATCCAGCTCCACTCAGACTACCAGCAGTATAAGAGTGGCCGTCTTTGCTAGTTTAGAGCCTGTCGTAAAGGTCAACCCAGAACCGTTACAGTCATGGCTGGTCTACATTGCAGTTCAAAAGACCATATGACCATTTATTATCAGTTCTAGATCTAGGATGTGGCTATAAATATAGCTTCCTCACATTCTGCTGATGATGAAGTGGAACGGTGTCTAATTAGTGGACTGTAAGGCATGTTCCATTGGAGGATATTAGTCTCTGAGTTGCGGTTTTTGCGCCTGAATCATCCATTTCAACTGTGCCATGTCTGCTACCAAGGCATTAATTTACTTAGGCAATGTTTTCTGGGCTACTTGTTGTGAGAAGTGGGCATTTTCAAGTAGTGTGATACTTAAGCGTCTATGTTGGGGTCAGCTTTGACTCTGAATCAGAGTCCAAATCCGACAGCTAAGCTTGATATGTCGGCATCGGCATAGCCGCATACTCAGGACAGGCGACGTCAAAGTCAGGTAGTGCATCCTTAACATGGATAATGCAGAGGCAGTGTGCATGTACTGTAGCCCTTGCTGACTTCCTCTTCCAGGGGATTCAGACACCAGCTGCACAAGGACAAATCTTGCTGCATGATTCAGTTAACCACTTAGTGCTTCATGAAGGAGTTATATGGAAAGAAAACCGACTCCAGTGCCAATGTTGCATATTAAGATAAGATAGCAGGCTCAGAAATTAAGTGTGGTACAGCATAGGAAAACCACTCAACTAAATAGGCAGTGCTTAGTCATAGGCCTGCTGGTCAGTAGGTGGCGGAGGATACGTAATACAGAAGTAGCTAATGCCATGCAAGAACCCCACCTGGCTGGGAGAAAGGAATGTAAATGGAGGGAAACCCAACTCTAGTATTAACAGTATTGTAATCCAAGCTCAGTAGTGAATGGGATGCGAGAAAATCACTCAAACCTGCCAGAAACATACAGTCAAAGACACACTGGATGGTTAGATCTCCGCCCTGCTCAAAATGTTTACCCAGAATGGTGCGAAAAACGAAAAACAACCAGTGTGTGACGGGTCTGCAGGCTGAAACACCCTGTTCATGAGAGAGATCAGAGGAGAATGACCTGACTGGTTTGAGTTGACAGGAAGTCTAAAGTAACTCAAATAAACACCCTTTACAACCGTGGTGAGCAGAAAAGCATCTCAGAATGCACAACACAACAGACCTTGAGGTGCATGGGCTACAACAGCAGAAGCTGGATGGGCTACCACATCAGGTTCCACGCCGGTCAGCCAACAACCAGAATCTGTGGGGCATACACTCACCCAACTGGACAGTTGAAGACCAGGTGATATTTTAATTTATTTATTTTTGTATAATGTTCTTGGCTGACAGGAGCCTATCCACCTCAAGGCTTGATGTTTTGTGCATGCTGAAATGCTTTTCTGCTCACCAAGGTTGTAAACAGTGATTTGAGTTATTAAATCCTTCTTGGCAGTTCAAACCATTCTGGCCATTTTCCTCTGACCTCTCTTATCAACAAGGCGTTTCCACCCACAAAACTGTTGCACCATTCTGTGTAAACTCAAGAGACTGTTGTGTGTGAAAATCCCAGGTGAGCAGCAGTTTCTGAAATGGTCAAACCAGCCCGTCTGCTACCAACATCCATGACGCAATCCTACTTTTTCTTTGTTGTGATGTTTGATGTGAACATTACCTGAAGCTCTTGACCTGTATCTGGACGATTTTTTATTAATTTTTTTTTGCATTGAGCTGCTTCAACATGATTGGCTGTCTTACAGAACTGCATGAATGTGTACAGGTGTTCCTAATAAAGTGGCTGGTGGGTGTATGTTCAACTGCCTTACTGCTGTGTAAAAATGGTGGTTTTTTTTGTTTGTTTGTTTTTTTTTCTTTTTTTTAAAGAAAAACCTGTCTAGGATGTTGTCTATGAGGAAGTACCCGACTTGGCAGGGGGAATGTGAGAAAGCAAGCATTACAAGCGGGTCCTGCGGTCTGCATGGACTTTAGTTTGAGTTTTTGTTTGTGTTGATACAAGTAGTGAAAAGAACCAGTTGTGAAATTGTAAACATGCATGAACATGTCATTCCAGGACCATGTCAAGTCTAGCATCCCTACTACAAAGCCTTCATGTTCTCACCCCTGCAAGTCCCCCAACCCAAATCTTGAAGGTTTGATTACCAATATCATAATAATAATGTTATTTTTTTGCAAATCCAAATGCATCCATTTGTGACTGGAATTATTGTGGTGAGAAAGTGTGAAATAGAACCATCCTTCTACACGTCCACTTAGAAAAACATGTTGGTGTACGTACCATGCTGATTTGATGAGCCTCCCTCTTGGTCTCGGAGAGTGCCTCCTCAACTCCTTCAAGGGCATCCTGGAGACAATCTACCTGGAAAAGCAACACCCCTTGCTGCAGCTCGACGCTCTGGAGCTCTGCTAAACACAGCTCGTAGTTCTGCTGTAGCTCCATCTGGAGAAAATAAATCTGCTGCAATTTCTTGTCCTGTTTTGAAGTCCAGTATGATCGCATGCTAGGATTTCCTAACTTGATACAACATGTAATAATCATGTGCAAACACGCACAACATACTGTACATAAACGTTCTTATTGTTAATCCGATTTATCTATTCTAGTGTGTCCTTGTTTGAAGGACACAATAGAATGGATACCATAATGTTAGCTTAATCACTAATAAACTGTAATAGTTCAGCTAATGCTAATAAGCTAGACATCAAACTTCTCTGGCTACTCAATGTCAAATACTACCGGTGAGGTAATGCTAACGTTAAGCATGCTAAGTTCGCTGGCTGTGTTTGACTGGAACTCTGTTGGGTTTCGTTATCTGTCCTTCAGGTAATGTTGCTCAGCTGTACATGGCAGGGGTTGACTGGTTACCAGCCTGGGCAACTGGACAAACAGATTTATTCGGAGTTGCCCAGGACACAAGAGTTTGGTAGGTGTAATTAATAGTATGATAATAGTTGGCTTTTGAGAGAGCCATTACCAGCCTCTTTGCTTTTGCTATCGACCATAGAAAGAAAAGGACACCCCATTGACTTTCACAAAGCAACTCTTTACTTGATCTGCATGTTTAAATGCAGCATATTCCAGTTTCTATATGTTTGATGGTGGAGCGACAGACTTCTAGCATAGTACACACCATATACTGGACTACAAGACTCGCATCACTATTCCCTTCTTTTACCATACTTTTACTCCTGTTGAAATGCTAATTTATTATATAAAAAAAAATTATAATGTAAAATTACATTGTAGTTTCCAGGTGTTCTGTAATCAGAGAAGGAACTCTGAACTACAGTTCCCAGCAGCCACGGCATCAGTCACATGACCACCTGCACCTGAATAACGGTCCTGTTAATCGTGTGCGAGTGTGTGTGTGTAACTAGCCACACTATTTGTCTCATGTTTGTTTTTCTTTGGCATAGTTCTTGTTGCTTTGTTTACATTTCTGGTTAATGTTCAGTTTTGCCTCAAGGTATTGTATTTTGTTTTGTTCTTTATTAAACTGGAAACTTCTGCACTTGCCTCCGTCTCAACCTCCATATTGTGACACCAGGCACCAAAAATGAGACCAGGCGGGCACACTGGAGCTTTGCTTGCCTAATGGTCTACCTCATGAATTTGCCATTTGTCCGTCTTTAAAGCGCACCTGTTATGGTTTTGAAACATGCCCAGTTTGGTTTTAAAGGTCTCATCCAATAGATTTACATGCATCCGAGATCAAAAAACACATTCACGTGCTCATAATTTAAACTTCAGCATTATACCCCCCCACAAATGTCACAAACGACTCGTTAAATGATCCGTTCTAAACTCCTCCTTTCAGAGAACATACTCTGCTCTGATTGGTCAGATGTCCTAGTCTGTTGTGATTGGTCTACCGCTGTCAGCGTGTGTCAAAAAGGAAACGCCCACTACCGTAAGGAGTTCTCTTCGCAAGCAGCCGATGAAGACCAGAGGCGGGGTTTTTTGTTATAAACCTACGTAGGTTTGTACAGGAAGTAAGTCTGGAATCACTAATGACTCGATTCAGCTGTTCAGAATCGGTTCTTTCTTTAAGGAGTCAATAACTCCCGTTTGTGGTGTCGTGTTTTTACTTTCAGAAACGGCTCTATAACGTATTACATGAAAGGTAACATCTGGAAAACCATAATAGGTGCACTTTAAGCTTCCACCCTTGTTGTCTTCCGGACTACTCGCATGCTGTACTCGCACGGGTACTTTCTGTTGCACCTTGAACAGAGCCTGTTTATCTTTCCATTTGATAGGCATCTGCTTTCCTGCCATGTTTCTCCAGTGCTGAACACTTGCTACGGTCTGAATTTTTAAAAAGGTTACTATAACTTACAAGTCACTTTTCCATCATCATAGCATTTAAAGGCTGTTTACAACAAAGCACACAGGCTATGTTAGGTAATAATGAATTATTCAGGTTAAGTAGAAGTGCAATATAAATACCATGGACGTGGTCTCTGCGGGCTCATCTTCACTCTGAGGCAAAAAAAAAAAAAGAAAATGTAAAAATTAATTAACAGGTATGGATACAACAGACTGAACAAGACATATACATAATGAAAACACAGTAAACAACTGTGACTGCTTTCACTGCATTGGGTTGTTCTTTATTTATGACTTATTTTGCCTAATTATGTACTTACCTCCCATTACAGTCAGCCTCCGGCTCTTATGTCACTGTGCCCTGTGCAGCTATTCTGAAGTGATTAAGCCTACTCGGGGGATTTTGAAAATGTGAACGCTCATGGTAGGTTTTTGAGGTCATTCCTAACAGAAATGTTGAAAAAGAATTCTTTCAAAGACATTTGCGATTTAAGAGACCAACCGACTCTGCTGTCATGATTCACTGTGGTTTACGCTACGTCCACGTTAATTCGGATCAATTTGAAAATCTTTTTCGGTTAAATGTTCTGCACTTATATAGCGCTTTTTATTTATTTATGTTTAAACTTTAGTAGTTCTACAAAGCGCTTCATACTGGTTCTCATTCTCTCACACACACACACCAATGGTAGCAGAGTGCTAGCTTGCCATCGGGCGCAACTTGGGGTTCTTGTCCAAGGACATTTCGCCATGTGGCGTCACGTGGACCAGGAACTGAACCGCCGACCCTACGATTAGTGGACAACCAGCTCGACCACCTGATCCACAGCTGCCCGATTTGTTTTCTATGTTTTCGTTTCTCTCCAGCGAAAATGAAGCGTTTTCGATAAACGCTCTCCCAAGTGGACAGATTAAAAAATGCTGTTTTTGCGTCGTAGTGTGGACGGAGAAAACGGGGATATTCGAAAACGATGACGTACTTTAGTGACGTGACCCATTCGACTCGAAACAGACAAGCTGCTGGGCGATGTTGTACTGCGGTTAGTGTGCCTGCACTCCAGTTTGACAGCTTTAACGTCACCTTGTAAAACCTTCATGTTGCGTTGTTAATTAAACGCCGGACGGAAATGAAGCAGGCCCAAAGCTTCTTGCGTTTTTACGCGTGCGCGGTACAAACTCTAAGAAAGGATGTGTTAATACGATTTCGACACTTTAAAAAATTGTTTATAAGTGACTTATGTTAAATTATCCAATAAATGTGTTTAAAAAGAAACCAATTTCACACGAGTGACCGACACAACGTGTGTTAAATTATTGTCCAATCATGTTGTGGCCTGCGCTGCTGACGTCATCATCCAACTCTGAACTCTCCTCAAAGTGAATATCCTGTACTGCTTCCTCAGTGATGGCGCTACACTACCAGTGTCATGCTGTTTATATTGGCTGTGAAATATGGACTGATGTTATTCTATAATTCTCTGGGTCTGCATCTTCTCTGAGGCTCTGAGTTAAGTTTAGCTAGTTGGATGCCGTCACCAATCACAGTAGGAATGAGTGATGCTAACCTAGACACTCACTCAGATGATAACATTACTTCAGCACACAGCTTGCGGTAATGTTAGACATTCCCATGACCTTTTTGAGAGTTAACAATAACGTAGCATTACAGCTATTCACCACGATCTTAAACAGAGTGTGGGTTAACGTAAACTACATCCAGCAAGTGTGTCGGATAAGGCAAGCTGTAGTATTTAGTGTTAGGGGGATGGGTTAGGGCCGTGTTTCTTCATGTATTCGGGAAATGTTAATGCTGGGTAACAGGTGCAGACAGTCAGTTTTGTACATAGAAATACACAGAGGCCATTTTGAGTGCTGTGCCTAAGCTGCTTTGAAAGAGATTCAAATTCAATTCCAATCAGCATATATTGGGCATTAAGAACAGTTTGTACGTTGATGGTGGATGACAGATGTGGGCATATCGGTGTTACCGGATCAAGTGGAATCACGGACTGGGAAAACCTTTGCTACGTCGGCAAACAGCCAAAAATTGGCCAAAACTAGGTTTTTCTACTTGTAACGTACTTTGAGATAACATCTACTTTATCGACTCGCCTGACCATCATGCAAAGATCATGTCTGGTAAAGAGCCAGATGTCTAAAATGTTGCTAGCTTGAATGTGCTAAGTGTGCTTTTGTCACACTGTGTGACAGTGAATGTCTCGCTTTGAGCATAGTAAACTTCTGGATAGTTAGCTCTCATCAACTGGAGGCTACAGCCTGGAGACTGCTGAGGACGGTATCGCTTGAAGTACCATGAAATAGGTTTGGTCCTCAATTCCACATGGACGTTCTCACTGTGCTGCTGGGACTACGGTTGCTGCGATGTCCTTGGGACTGCAATTCCCACATGCAGTTTTGCACTTGCATCTCCTTTAGTGAACAGTAGACTAGTTCATGTAAGACTTCATGTAAAAACCATAATGAACTTTTTTACTTTTACACTATCCGTTGTTACCCAGATGAGGATGGGTTCCCTTCTGAGTCTGGTTCCTCTCAAGGTTTCTTCCTCATATCATCTTAGGGAGTTTTTCGTCTATCGGCTTACTCAATAGGGATAAATTCACACGCCTAAAGTCGGTACCCTGTGTTTATATGTTTCTGTAAAGCTGCTTTCAGACAATGTCCAGAAAGAAATTCACTGAATTAATCAACAATCGTTTCAGCACGGATTTAAAAAAAAAAGAAAAAAGGTCCAAATTTGAATATGTGAAATGTTTTCCGAGGCCGAGTTGAACTGGATTATTTTTCCATCATATAGGATTAAACTCTGCTCTGTAAACAACTCTGACAAACGTCCATCTAAAACAGCGTGACCTAGTATCCAATCGGTTTGCTCTCATGACAAATACTGCAGAAACATGTCCAAACCCGACGTTGCACAACAGCAGTCACATAGTCAACACCCAATCATGACTCGCACTAAACAAGTCGCGGGAATTATACCTGATATCTAATGGACGGCGTACATGAAGGCATAAAATGTGCTCGTTTCAGGTCACAATTCGACGCCGATATCCGTTACCTGACTTCCTCTTGTGTCTCCCCTCCTGAGCGATCCATATCTGCTGTCTCTGCGAGTTAAGCGCTTGGGTGACTCTTCAGCCTGACACACAAACGACACAGAAATACACGAGTCACAATAGTAGCACGGTATACTGTCAGGAGATTCAGATCACTCACATCCAAACCCTCATGATAAAGAACGAGCCAATCATCACACCTTAACCCAATCGAGCAGCATGTCACCTCCTTGAAGGGAGGACCCCCCCCCAAAAAAAATAAACAACTGAAAGAAGGTGCAGTGCAAGCCTGGAAAAGCATCACAAAAGAAGAATGTGACAGTGTGGTGATGTCAGTGGGTCGCCGGCTTGATGCGTTTAATGCATGCAAAGGATATACAACCAAATATGAAGTGTCATTTACTTTAAAACTATCTGTTCCTGTATTTTTTCGATGGTCTGCCACCAAAGATGCCACACTTTAAGTTGTTTAACACGTTCCAGATTTAGCCCCACCCCCTTTTTTCCTGACATCATAACCTCCACTCTTCTGAGAAGGCTTTCCACTAGATTTTGGAGCATGACTGTGGGGATTTGTGTTTATTCAGCCACAAGAGCTTTACTGAGGCCAGGTACTGATGTCGGTCGAGGACTGGGGAACGTTTCGGTTCATCCCAAAAGCGTTCAATGGGGTCGAGTTCAGGGCTCTGTGCAGGACACTCGAGTTCTCCCAGTCCAACTTTAGCAGATCAGGTCTTCATGGACCTCGCTTTGTGCACATGGTCATGCTGGAACAGTTTTGGGCTCAGTTCGAGTAAAGGGAAATCATAATGCTACAGCATCTCCGATACCACCATTTTCTATCCAACTGGGTCGTGGGGAAGCCGGAGCCTATCCCAGGGAGTATGGGACGCAAGGCGGGGTACACCCTGGACGAGATA
>JAOUWY010000001.1:22850210-22866217 GCA_025728095.1 Prietella phreatophila | reverse complement strand
TATGCATGCTTTACTGTATATTGTACTCTGAAACATAATGCATTAATTATATTGTACCTAGAACCTTTCTTAGGGTTCTCAGAGGGTTCTGATTAGGAACAAGGACGAAAAAAAAAACAGTTTTAGCTTTAAATATACCAGCCTCAAAGTTCTTAGTGTTAATATAAAACACGTTAACACAGTAAGGGTGTCTTTTTTTTGCATAGACCTTAAGCAGCAAGAGCTTTTAATTCAACCATGGAAGAATATAGAAGATTGTACTGTATTTGCTCTACCTAAATATACTTGCTTACTTTAGTTCTAATCTATTTTTGTATATCTTCTATACAGTAAATTTTGCATAACATCTATAAGTTCATAACTGTTAAAAAAATTAATTTCAGTGTGTTTTAAGTACAATTTAATGTTAGTTTGATGTTTAGAATTATGGGATTTCTATTAAAGTTTATTATTCTTTTGACTTCACCCTCTTCTCTACAGTAAATTTGATCATGTATTGGGAATAATACTGACATTTAAATAGGTATATACTATTAAAAATGATAACATGTTGCTATACTGGTATAGAACATGATGTTAGCAGTTGCTGTGAGCATTTTGTTATGCTGTAAAAAATCCGGTAGATGACCTTTTAAAGAGAAAACCTGCAGAGTATAGTGTTTCTGTATTGTGCTGATATGCTACAGAAAGCTAAAAGCTATGATTTTAAGACGTATATCTATGTAAATACCTGAGTCATCATATAGCCTGTGCAGTGTTCTATGGCATTTTTGAAAATGCACAGATATTGTGATATACTGAAAACTGACATATTTGGTTGATTATCATACTGTGAAATAATCCGACTCTTCCAGTGAGATAACAGCAGTGTGTCCTGCTCACTGTGGGAGTTAGGGTTTTTGTGCTTGCTGACGTGACAGCCGATCTCTTTGTTATGGGGTTCACATCATATTATTTTGAATCACCGTCTTCGTTTCTGCAAAAGTTTGAAGTTGCAGTTACATTCCTGTAGATACAACGTTTCTGCGGCTCTGAGTTTGATCAAACTCCTGCATGTGTTTATGCTACTCATTGCTCGGGGATTATGATACTGTATTTAATGCGGGCTCTGTCCATATGTCACAGTCGTAATCACAGTGCAGTGTTCAGCGAGATTTTTCAGAAAATGGTCGCATTATACAGCGCAGTGTTCAGCGAGATTTTTCAGAAAATATATACTTCTGAAAAACGAAACTAAAATATAAGTATCAGTTTAGGGTAAATACCAAAATAGCTCTATTTTAGATGTGTACTAACAAACTGTGAGGTAAAATGCATATGCGTAAGGCTAATAATTTAAACTTAAACCTATTTCTAAAGGATTATTTCAATATGTTGCTGCCGTCATAAAGTCGGTTTAAGAAAATAAAGAAAATTTTGTCCAGGCTTGAACATCATATCAATGTAGATCTCAGTGTACTCCTGGTCATGTAATGGTAAAACTATCGATCATTATAATATCAAATACTACAAAACCAAACTCTAAATTCTAGTATATTAGTGGCTGAGATGTTTACTCCCTGAAGAACTCAGATCCAGTGAGGTCTGTCCAGACTTTAAATCCTCAGTTATTATTCATCTAGAGGCCAGGACATTGCAGGCGAGCGATATGACTACATGTTTTCAATATTCTGACCAAATAAAACTCTGACCAACTTCATCATTAATCACAGTAAGAAACTATTATTATTCTTAGTGTAATAATATTGAAAAAGGGTGTATATTTTTGGATGTTCTTTGTGGATGCTGAATGTGAACTATGAAAGAGTCACGTATGGCAATATTTTGAGAAACATTAAAAGCAAACTTGCTTTATGTTACTAAGAAAATACTGTTATGTTAGTCATTATGGTGGCCGTAAGAACATTAAGAATAACTGTAATGAATGTCATTTCATTGTCATATAGGCAGAATTATGAATTTTAGGTACAGAGAATGTATACATAACTCTGTTGTTACAGTGTAATAACTGTCACTATTCAAACCTTCACTGTGTAGTAGTGTTATAAAGTATCACGACAGAACATTACCTAAACAGAGGTCTGTGTAATATGACTTGGGTATTAGGTCACCTTAACATGAAAACTGACGAAAGCATGTTTTAAAACAGCTGATGCCTTTTGGAATAGGCTTTTATAATTGTTTATGTATTTATGGTTTGTCAGTTGTCAGATAGGGCTTGTGTAGGAACCATGTAGCCTTATGGACACTGGCCTTAAGTGTTACCAAAATATTTACATCATGATAGTTGCTTAAATAAAAAATAAAAAAATGTTTATGATTATGATACTGATATAATGTGTTTTTGTTATTATTATGCTATTGCAGTGACCCCTCAGATTAACCATCATTATGAGACGCATACGATTCCATCTTCAGATTTGTACCGAGCAAGAAGACATTGCCCGAGGTGTTTTGAGAAGGGTACAATCCTATCTTGGGAATTTCTGTCATGACAGAAAGCATTCATCAAAGGGTTAATCAAAGAAGCAATGCGTATCTCTAACCACTATTTAGCATATATATCCCTGAAATGACAGTGATCAGCGGTACAGTAAAATATATACCTCTGAGAAAGTCTTAGGTCTCCTATTTGCTGGTTTTAGACTGTAAAGCACAGTTTGCTAATAATACACACAGTGGGTGGGCAGACTATTTAAAGGTGGCTCGGCCTGTGGAAGATGGCCAGCTCCAAACCAAAGGCCATGGGAAGTGCACTTCTCCAGCTGCCTTCACATGTTTACTCCCTGAAGACCTAAGACTGTAGGCTGCTCAGTCTGGAGGTAGAACCATTGAGGTCTGTCCAGACTTTAAATCTTCCGTTACTATCATTTTAGAGGCTAGGACATTTCAGGCGATGTGGATCTCCTCAGTAGAGCGGAACAGTATAACTCTACGCTGTCAGTATTGTGATACGTTACATTGGTAGAATTTTCTTTACTTTTATAACCATTGGTAAACACAGTAGGATGAAACTGCTTGGTGTTAAAATATATATTTTACAAATATGGAAAAAAACAAAAAACAAAGAAGTTTGTATGTTCTCCACAGATGCTGAACAAAATCTACCTTAAGCCTGCGAGCAAGATAAACAGCAGCGTGTCCTGCTCAGTGTGGGAGTTAGGGTTTTTGTGCTGGCACAGTGACAGCCAATCTATTTGTTATGGGGTTCACATCATGTTATTTTGAATCCTCGTCTGCGTTTCTGCTAAAGCTTGAATCCGCAATTATGTTTCTGTAGACACAACATCTCTGCGGCTGTGAGTTTGATCAAACTACTGTGTGTGTTGTCCGTAGATGCTGACCGAAAATGTACCTTAATCCATATTCTTCTGGTGCTGTTTTATTAGCAAAACTAAATATAATGAGACATATGATGCATGCTGATGAAACTAGTGAACCACGTTGAGAAGTGAATGCATGTTACGCTTGCCATTCAAATGGGTGACATTATGAGCATGCTGTTGCTAGGCAACTGGACAATATGGAGACTAGGCAGAAACTAGCTCATGACTTAGGATAACAATTTAGCTACCACATAGCTGTTATATTGTTGATAATGGACAATATAGAGACGTAGAGATAGAAAGGTAGAAAGACGTCATAGAAAATATCCACATTTTCTTGAGAAGTGTTGGCCAATGAATGAAAAGACAAAATTACGCTTGACTGGCTCCAAGCTGAACTTCCATGGGTTTCTCTAGTGCATTTATATGCATAACATATTGCCATGCTAAATTATTGCTGGCTCATGTTCACTGACCTGGTAACATCCACGATATCGTCACCTGTCATTGAGCATTGTGGAACAGGAGGTTCAGCAGTTCTTTGACAGTAAAATATTCTGCTTGACATCTTTTCTGGCTTAAATACAGACAGTGTCCCAAAATCCCATGGAAAAGGTCATTCATAAATACTCAAAACCCTTCCATATGACAGGCATCTATCCTTTAGTGTTTCTCCGAAATGGATACACGGGATTAGTTTCTGACTAGCATTGGGCCTCTGTAAATCCACTCGATAGTTTATGGCATAATGACTTTCAAGACACAGATTATGCGGGATTTTGTGAGGATAATACAAAGAGCTGTGTTGGCTGTGGTGCGGGAACAGAAACCTCAAATGAGACAAGAGGTGGAGAGAGAGAGAGAGAGAGAGAGAGAGAGAGAGAGAGAGAGAGAGAGAGAGAGAGAGAAAGAAAGGGAGAGATGCAGTGACCATGCAGTCACCTGCTGATGGACCTCATGCAGCTGTTCGCTCACTCTCTGACCTTACACGATCTGAGCTTTTAGATCTGCACTGCCATTTTTACCCAGAATGCCGTGGCCAGCCTCGGGCCTCCCCAGCACGCTTTTCTCATCACAGATGCACTGTGTGCATGGAAAAGCGCCGAGCTCCACTGTCGCTACGCTATTTTTAGTCTCCTACAACCAGAGGATGTTCATGTAATCGGTGCCATGGGCCTGAGATGCTGCAGAGTAAGTGCTTTACTTCCTTTATTCTCACTGGGTTAATTTGGTTTTGTAGGATTTGAACTGTTGAGTGAGATTTTTGTCAAGCAGTTGCTTGTTTATAGTGCCGGTGCTTCACGTTAATTTACAGATGCGAACAGTTTTAGAATGGAGCTCATGAAATGCAAAAAAAGCTTTTAATATTCTCAGAAAAAAATCTAGTTTGCTTTTCCTTGAACGTGTTAAAATCCAGTATTATGATAAATGTCGGGGCAAGATTGGACTACAAAAAATGTAATACTGACACAATATATTACTATCTGATAGGGGTGCAAAATGTATAATAATTTATCTCTATCTACATCTTCCTGTGTTAAATACATATAGGATTGTCTCTCTATGAAGGAACGACCCATTATAGTTGTTAAACGACCCGTTTCATGTTGCGGAACATCCATGAAATCTGTTAGTTCCTGTTATCACTATATTATAACAGCTAGAACCAGTCGTTCTTTCACCATCCTCACTCTTTTATTCTCTCTCTTGCAGTTAATAAGACAAACAATGCAGCAGATTTAGCTTTGCATACATTCATTGTGTTTAGACATTCCTAGATCTTTTTCAATTTGCTTATATGGGTAAAAAAATAGAAATAAAATCCAATATGTCAGGTAAAGATTGCAGTTCCAATCTCCTAATGCTGCAAAAGAAATCATTTTAATTACATCACCATCCTTGTCTTCCTCAATGAAATGAGTATAGGATTGTTTGTATGATGTGAAAGAAAAGGCTGTTAATTTAAAATCAAGTTACACCCCCCCCCCCACTCTCCCCCAACCCACACACACCCCAAACTGTTGTGATAAATAATCACATTTTTAATATTGAGTAAAATCAAATCAATTATTAAACCATTATCCTGCAGCCCTGTACTGTGGGGAAATAATTGTGTACACTGTGCATCTTCAGGATATTAGCGTTTTTAAATGAATTCTGCCGCAGTGTTAGTGTAAGTTCATGCAGTTTTCCTCCCTTGCCTTTGACATGATGGAATGATGTATAAAGGAATAGGGATGGCACAGGGCTTTTTCTGCTTTCTTATAAATCAATAAAGTGTCTCAATGCATATACAGTCTGTTTGGTTTCATAATGCCAGATATAACTAGCATTGTGTGTGTGTGTGAGTGTGTGTGTAAGAGAGAGAAATGACCCAGATTTGAATGTTAGGTAGAAGCTTAACCCACAGCTATAACGCTGCACGTCTGTGAGATTTGTCTGGACGCTCACTCGAGACCTGAGCTTTCGCAACTTGCGGAAAAATAAAATATGTGTAAAGAGAATATTTTGATTTCTTTTCCGTTTTTTGATGCTTTGGCGTGGAAGTGCATTGGAACTCACAGGCAACTTCTTGTGTCCTGAAATGGAAACTTAAGTATTTACATAATGCCTGCAATGCACAAAAATTGAAGACACGACTGCAAACACTTTGGCTTCAGTGTCATAAATATGCATTAAGAGCATTTACATAACATTCCACCCAAACGATTTAGTTGATTTATGAGGAAAAGGGGATCGTGTTTAAGTGATAGAGGCAGCTTTTGGATTTTTAAAGGCAGCAAAACAAACAAAAAAAATGATTACTTATTGATTTATAAATTACACATCAAAGCAGTTCCACAAAAATAATAATGCCAATTGTCAGAAAACATGAAATGAAGAATGTCCCCAATCCTACACTTCACCCCTTCCCTACCTTTTCCTAACTTAATGGAATATAATTAGCGACTATATTATGATTCAATAAGACAGTGATAAGACAGTTAAGTATTAAATTATTTCCTGTTCAACACTAAAATTTCCCGATGACATTTTCAGCTACTAGTTTCTTTAAAAAAAAAAAAAAAAAAAAAAAAAAAAGCAGAAGAAATGCTGCAGTGACAGTTTAACATTTTAACAAGTTCAAAATAATTTCCCAGGGAGGAAAAAAGTGTGTATTAATGTTTAAGTTTAATGACTTTAAATACCCCAGCAGGACTGGAATCTGTGTTTTTCTGTTTACTCAGTTGATGTGTTTGGTGTTTGACTACACTAGGACTGGGCGATATGGCAAAAATATCATATCATGATACTTGAGGACATTTCTACGATACACGATGCGTATCACAATATGGAATTTAGCTAACAAACTGTCTGCAGAACAGTACTAAAATAAACAAAAACAAACAGTAAACTGAGTTTGATGGTACTTTTCTTTAATGTTTGCAAAGACAAAGACGTTTAAGTAAAAAAACAAACATCAAATCAAGAGCATCCATTCAGTCCAATTTAATGTGTAATTATTACAAACGTCAAAAATACATCACAATAACAATGATATCTCAGAAAAGTGTATCGTGTAATCATTTATCACAATATCGATATTATATTGGATCACTATATCGCCCAGACCTAGTCTGCACTACAAGTGTGGTCATGATGCTTTTATAATTTACCAGCGTAAATCACGTTGGGCCAAATGCTTGTATGCTGAAATTGCAATTACGTCGTAAGCAAATAAGTGTTTGTTTTTTAAAATATGGTGGTTTATTTTTTTTAGGTTAAAAAAGAACAACATTTCCCACTGCAGCACCTTTTGAGTGTATTTATTTATTTATTTATTTATTTTTACTTTTAATAATTTCTGAAGAATTTCCCTAATCAAAAAATAGATTTGAAAGAGTGTTTCATATGTACTGTAAATTGATTTTTACATTATTTTAATCGCTTAATATGGGGGGGACAAATACATTAGAACTTCTTAATGTATCTGAGTAAAAGAGGTGTT
This sequence comes from Prietella phreatophila, assembly GCA_025728095.1. Lineage (NCBI taxonomy): Eukaryota > Metazoa > Chordata > Actinopteri > Siluriformes > Ictaluridae > Prietella > Prietella phreatophila. Next base: position 22,858,903 of record JAOUWY010000001.1, on the reverse strand, counting down.
TGTCTCATTAGATGTGTATTTTTAATAGCAGTTGCTGGCCGAGGCCTCTGGGTAATCTCCCATGTCTCTATGGTGACGATTAAACTAGCATGTAAGGTCACTAGAGGTGCAATCAATATTTCCTCTCGAGGGCTTGAGGGGAGGGTGCTGATGCAGTTAGATGAAAGTGTCTGTAACACCACCATAATGTTTGTAGGTGACACAGGGCCTCCTGTGGCTCATATGTCCTTGAGGTGACCTTGTATGCATCGGTTCCACGGCAAATAATTTTAACATCCTGAGTTGTATGGAGCGTAATCTGAATTAGTAACAGAATCTAATTTAGCCAAACATAATCACTGATTTTTAACAATATGAGTAAGGCATTCAGCAAGGTTTTAAAGTTCATGTTTAATGACTGTTTTTATATCATTAAAAATACAATAAAACACAATAATTTATAAATCAAAAGAAAAAAAGATTCTCGTTATACAAGGATTAATTGTGTAAGGATAATACATATTTTATAGAATTGATAGAAATTCTTCTATAAATTTTTTTATTTATCCAAATTTTTTGCATGTTTAAAATGTAAAATAATAATAATAATAATAATAATAATAATAATATTTTTTTTAAGTTTTGGTGCTGCTTGCAGCCAATCAAGGTTGTGAGTTCAGCTCTATGCTCGGCCTGGATTGACCAATACATACATCTTCCAAATAGATAAATGTAATGTTGCCATGCCTTATGAAAGGAGTAAAGCACAATTGGACATGCTTATCTAGAAAAATAACCCGTGAAAGGATAGTGTGTGCATTACCACCCCGGAATTGATTATTTTCCAATAAAAGCATGTCTTGAAGCGTTTTATTTGGTCATGTACCACAACAGTTTGCCAGCAATTACATTTATTTATCAATTAAAGAAGAGCACACTGTACTTTTTTATCTATATATGGTTACGTTTAATGTTGTGGAATGTCCATGAAACAAGTTCATTTGTATCACTGACATTATAAACGCCACACCCCGTTCTACCCTCGCCAACCTCTCACTTTTTTTCTCTCACTTGAAGTTCACCAAAAATAAATGCAGAATGTCACTGAGATAATGTAAAGTTGCCGCTTAATAAGATGTACAAAGCTCCAGAAGCTTCATGAAAAAAATCCAAAATAAACATACGTTTACACATGAAAGGATCACCATGTAACACATCGAAAACAATTTTTCAATCCATAGGAGTCATGCAAATTACTATAGAAGCAGTAACATATTAATTATTAGAAATGAGTGCATTAATATACATTATTAAATAGTTACTACTCGAGTCATTAGACAATATGAACAATCTTATTTAAACTTATAATACTGAAGATTAGTGAGATGAAATGTTTGCACTCTGATCTGTTTGTACTTGTAAACCATGTCTATGCACAATTTAATGATCTGGTCTGCTTTGCCTGCTCTTAAAAACATATTAATTCCCCCCAAAAAATCATGGCAGCAAAGGAACATTTCACACTTAATAAGACTAACCAACACTGAATGGTGTGTTGAGTTGACACTGTTTGCAGTTATAAACTAGTTCCTCCCCAATATTAAAGTCAATAAAATGCATCAGTCCTAATAAATATATTTATATATAAAAGGCCTGTGCTTGTAATAATTCTATATATACAATAGTTACAGTAACATTATTTGATAGTAATTAGTAAGTGATAATGCCCAGCAAAGTTTTCTTTGATGCTAGAAAATAAGAGACAAGGCAGACTTGAAGAGGATCCAAAGTATTGTTTTGTTATGTTAATTCCTTTAATTTGGCCTGTGAATAGTGAAGCATAAATATCAGCCTAGCCTGAACTGTTGTTTATGGTTGTTGGAATAGTTTTCATCCAACAAGGTTATGTAGAATCAGGAACATTTCAGTGTTTTACATTTCTTAGAAAGTAGTCCAGTCCTGGTTATAATAAGGCAGTAAGCCATGAGAGGGTGTGTGTTACAGTGACATTAGAACAGGTAAGGCTTAGAACACACTTATTTAAATGGCGACAAAGAACAATATGATCAAATGTAGTTTTCAGTAAATAATTACATTCTTCCACCATGCAATGTAGGTTTTTACGTGTAAGCTTTGGTTGCTAAGCAACATAATTGGTAAAGATCTGTGTATATGCAGTAAGGACAGAAAACCTGATGCACTGATTTCAATTATTGTGATGGTACAATGGCTTTAAACATAGCTCAGCCAATCAGACAGTCCGCACAGGAATGTTTTTTTTTTTTTTTTTTTAGATTGTTGCGACCAAAAATGCTTGATTTAGCTGGGTTTTTTTTCTTCTTCGAAATTTGCGATGCTTGTGGAGGTTTTATTTTTGGAAAACTACTTGAATTGACAAGATTGTTTTGCATGGTTTTTCACAGTGATGGTAAGTTCGTTGGTAAATGAGACCTTTTTTATACTCATGTTTGACGCATGTGAATCAAAGAGGGCTTTGGCTGAAAGCGCATCGTGATGTCATTTTGAAAAATTGCAAGCTCCTCCGAGTATTGCAGAGTTTGCTCGATTGTGTGTTCATTATTGCGATTGCAAAATTGTGAAATTCTGCTGGGACCGATCATAATTATAACATAAACTATCCATTATAATAATTTAGATATACAACACACAGAATATTATTATCTATAACACTTCGGAATACTCTTACTATGCCTATATTTCATTCAGAAGTAAGTTGCCTAGGTTGTCAGCATTTCTGGACAGTATTTCTGCTCTGGAGATAAAAAGCTGTCCTGTTGTGAAGGCCAATACTTGTCTGTATTTGAATGAGCTTTGCATAAGTGTCTCTCATCAAAGGCAAACCCATAATTCTGTTCGCCAATGAGAGTTCTGTGAAAGCAAGTTTTAATTGCTTAATGTAAACAAGTGTAGCTGTTTCTTTTAAATACAACATCAGGTTAATATTTTTAAACCACTATAAAAATTTAAGAAAGGATCATGAACATTTAATATTGGCACATGCCAAGCTAACAGTTAGCATGTTAATTACCAAAAGGGAAATCATAAGATTCCCTAAGAGCAGTGCTTGTGTTGGTTTCAGTTGGTTCTATGTGTTTTAGAGCAATGCACACTTCTGAAACTCAGTTTTGGTTCAGTTTTTCAGCTGGAGATAAGAACGAATGCAAAAACGAGCTGATTTAGCAATCATTTTTCTCAGTCGGGAGTTTCTGCTCATTGTGTTTGGACAGTCATGGGTTGCCGCATGCTCAGCTCGCGCTGTGGAGAATAATGGAAAATCACAGCCAGTGGTTTCTGACACTTGGAGCAGTGGAAAATGCAGCCCAGTGGAAAAGAGGCTCGGAAAGTAAATAACTTGATAATGCTAATGCTAATGCGCCGACTCAAAAGAACAGCTTAGAAAGCCATTAAAGTGTGAGATACTATCAGGGCACAGTGAGGAGACAGCAGTGAGGAACTGACTGCAGTGGGCCAAAAGAGGGCTACCTCCTAATAATAGGAACCAGTCAGGGGTTACTCGGTTCAATGCAAGTGTATAATTAATTGGCTGTTAATAATAATCATCAAATAAGCACTGAATAGGTGCCCTTGGGAGGCAAAGAGCTACATACGAGTTGCAAAATGACTTTGTGGATCATTAGGGATCGATGTCTTCTAAGGGATTTTTTTCCATATAAATTCCAGCACACAATTCTACACGGAATACAAAAGCTTTATTTGGAAGGAAAAAAGCGAACAAAAAATTGTTGATACAATATAAGGATATATTTTATCATTGTGATATAAATATTGTAAATTGTGATAAGGCAATTATTGGGATAAGGACAGTTTAGTTGACACGTTATAATACCACACAGTTTCTAATATGATATGGCCATAACAAAAATGATTGCCCTGCTCTGATAATACTATCAGTGTGTTTTTCACTAATGTTCAGATGAGGCCCATACTGACCATAATATTCACATTCATGCTGCTAATATCCTGTTCTATGATACACCAAAGGTGCTCAATGGATTCAGATCTAGTGATTGGGAAGGCACCTGAGGTACACTGAACATGTTGTCATGCTCATGGAATCAGACTAATGCTTTGTGACATGACACATTATCATGTAGCCATTATAAGATGGGTAAATTGTCACCATAAACAATATTCAGATAGGCTATAGCATTCAAACAATGCTTGATTGGTGTTAAGTGGTACAATGTGTGCCCAGAAAACATTCCCCTCACCATAACATCACCACCATCACCCTGAACTTTTGACACAAGGCATGTTGGGTCCATGGATTGTTGGAGCCAGGATGTATCAGAAATTAAGACCAGGTGATGTTTTTCCAATCTATACCTGCCCAGTTTGGGTGAGTTTGTGCACATTGTAGCCTCAGATTCCTGTTCTTGGCTGACAGGAGTGGAACCAGATTCGGTCCTCTATTTTTGCATCCCATCTTTTTGTATTCCCCCTCCCTCCCCCATGGTGCCTATGGTACATGCAGAAAAATGTAACTTGTAGACCTTTTCCAGTAGTTTTCTCTCCACAAAATCCATACAAAGCCATTGTTCCTTCGTGTCTCTACAGGATAACCCTTACACAGAAAACCTGGCTGAGGCATTTATTTTAATTAAAAAACATCTAAAAGTAGTGGCCATGAGACAAATGTGGAATTACAATTATTTTGCCTGCAAACACCCAGGGGGAGCCATTAGGCTGTGAACTTGTGATGCCCCGTTTGGCTGTAATAAGTCTCAGTGGTATGTGTGCAGTAGGAAACGGCCTTCAGGTTTGTGATGACACTGCGATTCAAGGGGCGCTTGAGAATATGAACCCTTCTCCATTACAGTTTAATATGCAGACATTTTTCCAATAATGCATCCGCACATGCTACTGTTATAAACAAAACTATTTTAGCAAATAATAGAACTGTCCAAAGTAACTGTTGTGCATATTTGAATACATAGTGTATATACGAAGGTATAACCTACCATACATGTATTATGCATGCTAAGTGTTAATTATTCCTTTGTCAGTCTTCAGGACTGTTGTTTAATCTAGTAGTTATACTCATTTTTATATAAGCCCATCAATGCTGCCACACCAGGACCATACACAATACAAGTCAAGTGGCTTTACTGTCATTTCAACCATATACAGCTGGTACAGTACACAGTGAAACGACAACGACAACATTTCTCCTGTCCAGGACCACGGCGCTACGTAATTTAACACACTAACCACAAGAGACGACACAGAAGTAAATAAGATCTACACATTTCTACATAAAGTGCATGCGCAAACAACACAAGGCAGTACAATAACTACTAAAAACAGGACAATAGGCAGAGTAAGTGACCAGTACACAGTTCTAGTGTGAAAGTGTCAGATATAATAGGGAGTACAAAATGATGCAAAAGAATAACAAGATAATACACAGGTAGTTTCACGGCTGTTCTGTCACTGGTCCACCATCCAGCTAATGTCTAGTCAGTGGTGGTTTAATGGTGGTCCCTTTCCACTGATAGACAGGGTAGTTCGGGGCTGACAGATTATGCAACAGATAGGCTATTGTTAGTAATTGTAGACCTACAAAGTGGACTAAATTGTAGGTTTGAAGTCCTTGACTTGGAAAACTATATGTAGTGGTACGTCCTCATTTTGGCGCGTTAGTATATGCGTTACTGGTTTTAGCAAATTGTTAAGTACCTTGAAGCTTGACACTAAACAGCAACCTCAGAGACACAGCCCATTGGAACATTTGAGCTTGAAAGGAATGACGGAGAGTAAAGCAATAAATTTGTAAATCAGAAAGTTACATAAATGAACTCTTCAGTTAAAAGTTACAACTAGAGTAGATTTTAAAAGATTAACATTGTGTATGGTGAACAAAGATAATACGTTGAGTTAATTTTGTTGGAGTGAAAAATGACAGCTAGAGTATGATGCTAAGAAGATAACTGTTAACCTTAGGTTTAATAACTGGCCTGCCTGCAGAATACAGAAAATACAAGGGAAATGTTATCTTATCTGATACTTTTGCTATTTTTACTGGATAATTGAAGTCTAGATATCCTCTGTACTTGACTTTAATTCCTACGGTTTAAGTTTTTCATGAGACAATCCACCAATATCACACATAATGATCTAACTGTGAGTGTATCCTCTTAAAAACAAATAATCCTTTGATTTAACCGCTTTCAGTAGCTCAAAGGAACACAGTTAGCTCTCTGACACATATTTTTAACACGTTCCTTCATGCTGCACACTCATGCTGGACAAGAAAGTCCTATCCACTGTGCATTCACATACTGGTGTCTGGCAGACAGGTCAGTCCGGCTTCAGAGCAGTACTTCCCTCGGCCTGTTAAGAGCTACTCCCTTTCTCCCAATTAACATCCACCATTAATTCACCACGGCTTTTTACTTACATTGTACTTGCAGTCAGCTGCCAGCACTCAGCTCTCTCCAGTTCTAATCTCGTTCCACCATCTTTGCAGATGCTCACTACAATACCTGCTACAATTCCCCAGCACTTTCACACTTGCTGCGCTTTATATGCACAGGTTAAAATGTACATATAGGAGTCATGACTTTTTTAAGCTCTTGTTTCCTCTTACTATTTTGAACGTATTGGAAAATAAAAAAGCTGAAGACATCTTCAGTAATTGCTTCAGTCCAAAGACACACATTGTAGGCTGATTAGCATTTAAAAATTGTCTGTATTGTGTGAGTGTGTGAGTGTGTGTGTGAGTGTGAGATTATGCCCTGTGATGGGTTGGCACCCCGTCCAGGATGTCCCTCACCTCGTGCCTGGAGTCCCCTGGGATAGGCTCAGAAATACATTAAGTGGTACAGAAAATGGATGGATGGATGGATAGTTCTCATGCAGTACCATAGCAAATGATAGTACCATGATTAACCATCATGAATTTTCCTAAGGGATGCTATAGAGTGAAAGTGAGAGAAAGTGAAAATAATGTTGAATGGCTTTATCTAATGTTGATTTTATGTGAAGTTAGTGTATCGAATGGTGCTTCTTTTGTTGTAAATAAATCTTTATTGTACGGAATTAAAAATATACTTCACAATGGAAACGGTATTATTGTCCGAAATAGGTCAGCACTCGACAATGAAAAGACGTGTAATGACTCATTTTTAACCTTATAAAGAGTTCATAAAAGATGTAATAACTTTCATTCTGGCTACTGAGTGGACATATTTTGTATGTCAGACAAAAGCGTTTGAAGGACGTATTTTGGATGTGCCTGTTCTCAGTGGGACAAGTGTCATTATTTAGAAAATACAGAATCCAGTTCAAAAAATTGAAACCATCCAGAAATATTGAAATATTCATAATTCTCGGGTTTGACGACCATCGCTGCTGCTGATCGCTCCCCACTGTCATGTGGTTTGTCAGAGTATGTATGAGTATTTGACTCACTCTTGTTCTGAGACAATGTAATATCATCCTCTGTCTCCAATCGGGCCAATTTACAGCACAGTAAGATTTTAACAAGCGTTTCAATCCACACCAGCTCTGTTAAGGCTGTATGTTTTCCGCATAGTGTATTGTACGAGTGAGGACAGAAAGAGTGTGGTCCCTATGATCAAAGTGCATTTTATATTCACTTCCCCGGCTTGATCGGCCAGCTCTGTTCCCTTAAATTCAATGTGTAAATATACTGTGTATGAGGGCAGGGTCAAAGTTGCAATATATTATAAAATGACTGTGCCTGGTGCTGATCTCTTGCTGGAGGAATTGAGGTGCAGCCAATCCTGCTCTTTAACATGGCAGTGTCGAGAGAGGTAGGTGAGAGAATGAAGAGTATAGCTTTCTGATTGTCTTTTGTCCCTAATATATGAGTCATGTACTGTACATGTGCATATTTTCACATTTCCGCCACCAGCTTCTCATCAGAATCGCCCATTTTTGCTGTGCTTTCCATGTCCACACTGCATGTAAATATGTACAGTGCCTAGATTGACAGCCCTGTGGCCCTTTCACGGGGGCGTGTCTGTTGGTGGTACCTTAATATTGGCTGCAGACCAGACACAAATAAAATCTGCCTGGTGAAAAACATGTTCACTTTCATCTGGATGAACTTTAACCCCTATTTTATACTACAGCATTATGAACGTACATAAATACGTTTTGCAAATGATTAGTCGAACCTGATATGCATATGATAAGCTTTATAGAATGTAGACGTACTGGCATTATCAGCCATGATGGTGATGCCAGGTGGTAGATTATATGTTTTTCAGAGCATCAGCTATATTTAGGACAACAGGCTTAAATAATAACCTGCTGATTGAAATGGGAGTCTTTTGGAGCAGAGTAAAGCCAATACCATTTAGATGTACTGGATGAATTTTTTTTATAAACAGTGCATGTAATGGTTGATATCATGATATATTGCATAACTCGTAACATTCCTAGTACAGAACAGGCACATAAACATGACTACTGTAAACTATTATCTGCACACAACATTATAAGCACACTCACATTGGGGACTGTTTAAATGTCATGTAACTTAGGATGTATTATTTCCATCCATAAACATTCATCAGAACATACCTGTATACCTCCACATGAATGTGCTAAAATTCTTGTGTTTGCGTGTGTGTGTGTGTGTGTGTGTGTGTGTGTGTGTGTGTGTGTGTGTGTGTGTGTGTGTGTGTGAGTGTGTTTGTGTG
>JAOUWY010000001.1:22795109-22808533 GCA_025728095.1 Prietella phreatophila | reverse complement strand
ATCTTCATCTCCAAGAGGCTCACGTGCCACGGTGCCAGTGTCTCGGGTTTCTGAAAACCGATTCAACTCCACTTCAGATCAAGCTATGGAGCAATACTCCACCAACATGGGGGACATGAGGAACAGCGATTTTTACTCCAAGAACCAAAGAAATGATGCAGGCGGCTTCAGCTGCTCGCTCATGGAGCTACGCTCACTCATGGAGCTCCGAAGCACCGAGGCAGTCGTCAAAATTCAGGAGGATTATGGAGACATCACGGGACTGTGCCAGAGGCTGAAAACCTCACAGACAGAGGGTGAGTGTGTGCCTCTATTTGTTTTATTTTTTAATTATTAAATAAATGCACTTCTGTAATTCCTCCTCTCACTCTTTTCCTACATACACACACATATACACACACACACACACACACACACACACACAATTGTGCTGCTTGGTTTTACAGAGTTATTAACTCAAAGGTCTTCCAGGCAACAGCATAGAGGTCAAACTAAATTTTCTACCTTTAAAAAAAAACGAGTGCTGAAGGGTACGGTTTGATCGACTGTTTCCTGGATTTTCTTGGAAACCCAGTGTGTTTCTTTGCGTCACAAATTCCTCGTTAAGTGGAAAATGGCTGTGTGTGGAAGATGATGTGGAAGATGATGTGATTGGCATGTGGAAGATGATGTGATTGGCATGGTCTGTTCTTCATGCCTCATCTGTCATTTGGTAGAACAGCATATTGGTTCCCCAGTTTATACTCTTCTATAGGTTTGAGTGATGCACTAACTTGGTATATGATCACACAGCCCGTGCTAATTATTACCACTCTGTTCAAGTTAAGAATCAATTTGAGCTAGTCTTGATACGCCGCCCTTACCTGAAAGCAGAAAGCAGACTCGAAAGTGATTAGAGAGTGATCTGTACTCACTTGACTCCTCAAGAAATGTTTCAGCAAAAGGCTTTGGTGTTTAAACCCTTCAAGGCAAGTGGCGTCCGTCCCTGACTGCCAAGTCTTTCCTTGATCTTTGCAAACATGACTGCCTGTGCGTTATCAGAAGGAGGAACTCTGTTCTGCTTGAGTGACTTGGGCTGACACCCCAAGTGCAATGTGATAATGAAGACAAATGGCCTTGTTAACTAGCACTTTTTTCTACATTTTCCCACCCAGGGCACTGTAATGTTCATGTACCCAGTACCCTGGCCTCATTTAGTGCCAGTGTCCTAAATAGTCATGACATACCTGATTTTACCTCTAATTAAGAGTTCCATGGTGCATAAATGACTTTCTCACCTTTGGTTGATCTCTTGCCTCCATCGTGAGCCCAGGTAAAATCTGATATGCATGTTGCACCTGTGCAGATCAGACCTGTGAGATTTTATTAATTAATTGGGAGAAAAAGCTAGCAGGATGATCAGGTCAAAGCGAATAAGGGCCAAGATCTTTATCACAGGTATGACTGACCTTTCAGAATGCTCTTAAATATCTGCATGGTTAAAAGCTTGAGTTAATGTAAATATTTAATGCAGCAGCCATTTGCAGAAACTTAAACATAAGATCGAAGGAAGCAAGAACGAAAGAGGTTGCAGACCATTTGGATGCAGTGAAATCCATTTTGTCGGCGGCGTTAAGCCAATCAAATAGGCTCAGATTTATTTTATAATGGGATTATTTTTAGCACTGATGCACACTGATCAACTTAGCAAGAAATCTGGCAAGCCTGTTTAAATGTTCTTATACATTTTAATTGCAGACTGGGGGAAGATATCGGTATACTCTTGTATAAGTTGAATCGTAACATTAAAGGTTCATGTTTGTTCAGAACTAAAATAAATAAATAAATAAATAAATAAATAAATAAATAAATAAGTGTCTGCAGGAACATCTCCTTCAGCATGATCCATTTCTGATCATTTTTCTAGCGAGTGCCTGCATTCAGAAAGGAGATATCCCTTGATGTCTTGAAACACATACCTTGAGTAGAAGGCCTACAGATTTGTAAGAAACTGTAAAAACAATACTATTTTTACTTTGCTGAGGGGGCGTCAGTTGCTCAACCCATGGAATCAGGCAAAAGAGTAAAGAAGACGTCTCTGTCATCGCTTCAAGCTCGGTAAACAATTTGCTTGAGATGGTCCCCAGGGGATCATCTATGGAAGATGGCTATTGTATGCTAATAGTACTAGTGTGCTGTGTCCTGGCACCAGCTGCAAAACCACCGAGAAATGTCTTTTCCCTCACCATTGCTGTCCTCCCCCATGACTCTCTCTCTGCTCTCATTTCTATTTCTGTCTGATGGCCCACCTCACTTCAGTGCAGCAGCATATCCATTCCCTGTGCATGAAACTAACCAACACCAACACATCTTTGTCCTCCAAATCCCACTACTGTCTTTAGCCTTCTCTCTCTCTTTCCTGGGTATATTGGTTTCTTAATAATTGAGCCAAGAACGCTTAAAATGGATACAGTGACTCCTGTGAATCTGAGTCGAAAGCTAAATGCAAATCAGATGGCTTGCTAAACGGCCGAGTGTAGGCGGGAGCTTGAACCTCGCATTCGTTTAGCATCATCATCATTCTTGCAACACGAAAGGCAGATGTATGTCCAGTGAAGCAAAGAGGAAAAAGAGAGATACACTAGGTTTTCTGGGAACAAGGAACATCGACATAATCCGATGCCACTGAGAGGCTGAAGGTCAAAGTGAGCTGACAAAGCATTACAGACAAAGTACCAAACACGACACAGTCCTCATGAGTGATCGAGATCGAACCCCCTGAATAGTTGTTTGGGATGAAATCTGGAATTGTAACGTGGTGAAGGATGCGATTGTGGACGAAAATAAATGATAGCAACCAGGCTAAGCTGCTTGATGCAACATTCTCCATCCCACCATTCACTCCAGCTCCATATCACATGGCTTGTTAAGCAGCATCCCATCTCACTCCCCCTCCTCTGAAACCCATCCTTGATGAGCATGCTAATCTAGTCTGCCTGGCCCATGTGCTCATTCCCCTCTGACACATCCTATTTAATCTCGGGCTCCGCTAGGAATTGCTCCGAAAGAGCACAATCTCCTCTAATAAGGACACTCATTTCGGCTCACCACTATTGCTGCCCTTATTCCAGCTTCCATTCTTAAAAGTAGAATTGTTCCCTCTGAGGGTAGGTTATAAATGATGTTACCGCTTTCCTCCTTCAGGGAACAGGCTCTTCTGAATGCATGACCTTGGAGTGGAGTTTGAGCCAGTCATGTCAGGTGACACAGGAATTTGTGAACAGAATGCCGCAGGTTTGTATAGTCAGTTCTAGAAGTATTGGCACGCTTCATTGAAAGGAGATAAAAAATGAAGAGCACAGAGGTGTCCAGTCTTATCCACAAAGAACTTGTGTCACTGCAGGTTTTTTTTCCAACTAAACAGGAGCCTGTTGAATCACATGGAGCTCCCGATTAACACATGAAACGAGTGATACTTTCACATATGGTTTGGTCAGTGTTCCCATTTCATGGTAAACCTTCAGCAGACTTATTCTTAAAATAATATAAGTGACTATACTTCCCAACACCCATGGATTTTAGGTGAGTCTCGATCAGCTTCCTAGGTCATGAATCAGTATATCGTGTACACAAGTTTGGCACTGGTAAGGACCCTCACTACACATTGGGACACTGATGACTTTCCAATTTCTGGCGACATGACTACGTACCTGCATTGTTCAACGTCACCACTGGCAACTATCAACAACAGGCAGGACTGATATCTTTCATATCAATTTGTTAGCTTAATCACACGCATTTCTGTCATGGTACTTCATTCACTTCAATCGTTGGCTAGCTAGTGGATTTTTAAAAATCATTAAACACTTAAAACTCAAACAAACCGTATACAGAACATCAAAAAAAGGTTAAATTGCTAATGTAAGTAATCATTTGAGAGCTAAACAACCATAATCAACTACTTAGATTTGTAGGCGAAGTTGGCTGAGAGTTTGTCTGACATTTTTTCATGATGAGAGGCTTCAGCAAGATGACGTCATTTCCAGTAAGGGAACATAGTGAGCATCGATGCTTCCTGTTTTTTGCAGTGCATCGTGGGATTTTTTTCGGGAGCCCATGTATGAGTGCACTGGAAGGATTCTGGGATTGAGACATCCCTTAAAATGGCCTACTCACTGATCAGTGCCCTGACTACTGAACTACGGAGCTGATTGAGATGCACCATTTGTCACGTTCACACGTCACCTGATTTCCAATTACCCACACACCTGAACCAGTATTTTGTGATCGCAGGAATTCACGCAAAATCAAGGAAACGCTGCAGTATTCATAGGAGCTTGCAATTTTTCCAAATTACTGCAGATTTTCTGCAGAGTTTATCCAAAACGTGACATTTGACATAATCACAACATGCAAAAACCCCTCTTTGATTCATGTGCATCAAACAGGAGTACAGCTAAAAGTTACCAACAAACATCACTGTGATAGACCATGCAAAACTTTTTGGAAATTTCGAAAAAAGTCACAGCAAAATCAAGCATTTTTGGCCACGACAATCAAAAAGAAACTCCATGAAATCCTGTATGGACTGCCTGAGCAAAATCAGACTCCAATTCACACTCACATTGTGAAGTAATGCTTGGGGTGTATCTATCTGAACTTACCACGCCTTTAAATTTGTGTATTGTTATTCAGGCTTGGACTTTGTTCTGTCTCTCGTTTGTGATTTTGATATTGTTTGCTGATCAACTGACTGTTGCCTGTTTTTGGATAACGTTTTTGAACTCTGTTTTGGATTAGATTGCCAGGCCGTGTAATAAACCCTCAAACTGCATTTGAATCTGTCTTAGCCTCCATCTCATGACAAAAAGCTATGTTTCTCCAAATGTTTAAGCATTTGACACATTGCATGTAACTTTTATGGTAACTTTTAAAGTTATGGTAGAGATTTGGCTCGACTAGTTAGAGATCTACAAGACGTGTGTGATGGTGTTGATGGTATTAACATCAACGTTCTTTGGAAGCTGATTTGTTTGAGCAGAATGTAGAGATGAAGAGGTGAGAGTGCTGAACAGACTAAAGGACTAAAGTGCTGCTGCATTGCTCTCTTAACGTAGAGATGAACCGAGGGCTAAATACCAATGGCATCACTATCAGCAGGTAGTTGAACAGCATTGTGGATAATGTAGGAAACAGTTAGCCTCAGTGAAAACAGAGCAACATAAAATATATTTTTTTAAAATCCTCAACTCAGAATTTCATACCAAAATAATCCACTGAAGATCACATGTTAATTGTACAGTGGGTGAAATAAGTATTGAGCACATCATAATTTTTTTCAGTAAATATATTTTCAATGAGGATATTCACATGAAATTTTCACCAGACTTTGATATTAATTCAAGAAATCCACACATATAAAGAAATCTAAACATTAAAGCCCATAATTGAAGTTATGTGTAATGAAGTGGGAAAAAGTATTGAACACACTAACTGGAATGTATTTAATACTTAGTGGAGAAGTCTTTGTTTGTAATGACCGCATCGAGACACTTCCTGTATGAAGAAATTAATGGGCCGCAGTATTCAGGTGTGATTTTGGTCCATTCTTCTAAACATATTCTCTTTAAATCTTGTTCAGTTGGATTCGAGTCAGGTGATTTGACTCGATTAAGAATCTTCTTTAGAATCTCCCGGTAAAGGGCTTCTATTATATATATCCTTCTATTATATGAAGTCTGCCAGTACCATATGATATAAAACAGCCCGACACCATGATGCGTCCACCTCCACACTTCACTGTTGGTATAGTGTTTTTAGGGTGAAGTAAAATGCCATTTCTTCTACCAACAATCTGTGCAGTACAACAGCCAAAAAGTTCAGTTTTGCTCTCGTCTGACCAGACTACACTCTCCCAGTATTTCATAGGCTTGTCCAAATGAGTTGTAGCAAACTTTAAACGAGTTTCGACATACCTTTTCTTTGTAATGGAGTCTTGAGGGGTGAGTGTGAGCAGTGGAGTGCATTACCTATTGTTTTCTCTGTGACGATGTCACCTGTTGCCTCCAAGTGTTACTGGAGCTCTTTCTGAGTGGTCCTTGACTCTTGAGCTACTCTTCTGACTATTCTTCTGACTCCCTGGTCAGAAATCTTGTGAGGAGCTCCTGTGCGTGGCCGGTTGATGACGGAGTGATGTTGCTTCCACTTACGGATAATGGCTCCAATGGTGCTTACTGAAAGATTCAGAAGTTTTGAAATATGTCTGTATCTGATTCCATCAATATGTGTCGCAACAAAAAGGTTATGAAGCTTTCTAACTACTTACGGATTACAGCCTTACCTTGTCTTGGAGAACTGCTTTTCTTAGCGTGTTCAATGCTTTTTCCCCGTGTTATTCCACTTTATTACACGTAACTTTATTTATGGACTTGTGAATTCTTTATATTTGTGGATTTCTTGAGTTAATACTGATGTCTGGTGAAAATTTCACGTGCAAAACCTCATTGGAAATATATTTTATTGAAATATTTTTTTTTGATGTGTTCAATACTTATTTCTCCCATTGTAAATATTTATACAAGTCATTTGGGGTGGTTTTTTTGCCTTTAACTAGACCAAAAACTTAGTGACTTTTAAAACTCTAAAATGAGGCCAGCATTGCAGAAGGATTGTGTTTGCTCAGATTATCCCTGTTGTGATTCGCTGTAAAGTGCCATGACTCATCTGTACTCATAACGCTGAATCCTAATCTCCATCTGAGCCTGAATGTGAGCTCCGGCCCAGGTGTTTGTCCATTGTGGAGTCAGGCTGCGTTCACAGCACGTCGGAGCTCGGTGGCTCACGGTGGATATTTGTTTCGTGAGGCAGGCATGTCATTCTCATGCCGGTGGCTTTGCTAGGTGTATGGCTCGTTTTGAAGCGCAGTAGTTCACTTCTCACTTTGAGCTGATGAATCACGAAGCAAGCTAACTGTTCCTTCACTATACACGTTCTCACCCGTCACGCTGGTCCTGCGGGGCCACCATGAGGTCTGAGAACTACTGTGAGCCAGAAAAATGGCATTTGCTGACTAAGACATTTTGCGTCTATGTGTGCTTATTTGCATTGTCAAATACACTCAGTTTTCGAAGGAATAGGATGATGATCAGATCAGCGCTGTGCACAAAATTGTGCACCGTTATGATGCTGCGTGCACAACTTTGTACACAGCGCTCATGTGATTATCATCCTATTCCTTTGAAAATTGAGTCTACGTGGCAATGCAAATAAGCACACAGACTACATTAGGGGGCCATATTTGAGCAACTGAATATTAAGAAGAAAAGCTACATTTCTGAGATCAAGGACGATACCTTTACTAGTTAGTCTGGCTATACTTCAAAAACCACAAGGTTGAATGTTATGGAACCCAACTGCTAATACTCACATGTTTATTGAATTATATAGGGTATATAACGTATTTCTACTTTCTAGCATAACAATTATTTCAATAAAAAGCATCAATAGCTATAAAAACTAGAAGAGCTGTTGTTATTTTACAGCATTTCTACTACTACAGTACAGCTATTGATTTTCTAGAAAGCATCTATGACCATGTCAGTCTACATGGCTGTGTCTTTAGGTTCACTCTGCTGGATTTATTAGGAAAATGTTTGCAGGGGAGTAACTCTGCCTTCCCTTAGTTTAGCGCTCTCATATTTCTTCGAGCATGACTGAAACACATTTGTGGCTCAAACCTAGTGTCGCTTCTGTTTACAGAGGTCAGCACTAACACTATGACCTCTCTGAATGAGATGTTGCCAAATGAAGCTTCAGTGCTACTTTGGGCTTATACAGAATATCAGTATTTCATACTAACACTAAAGGTAATCAGATCAGATTGAATTTGTGCTTGGGGAGCCATAGAACCCGTAAAAGACCTTTGCGTTATTTCACTAATGCTTCTGTGCATCTGAGGGTCACCGTGTGATCATTTAGGTTAACCAGCACATTTGGTTCATTAGGTCATATATCTAATGGCTGAGATATCTCTGTGGGCCTGTATTGGGTTTGGCTCATTTAATTGTCCAGTGTCTCATCTGTACTGTAGGCTATTATTGTTTCTCCCGTGATTCTATTAGTGTCGTGGGCATGTCATTTCTCTAGAAGATGAATAGTGTACATTAAGTGCGAGATTAATTTATGTACGATTTATTTATGTACTTGTTACCAAATAGTCTTCATTGTATAGCGAAAACTAAAGAATTGACCTTGTGGTTTCAATACTTTTGGAGGGGACTGTACATTGTTACAGTATTGTATAACTGTGGCAAACAGAGATCTAGCTTAGCTTTGTCTTGTAATCTTAGTAGTCAAATCAGAGTTGTAGAAAACAGATAGTAAATAATGGTGAGAACATGCTGGAATTGGTTAAACTGGAAAAATGTCAGTACAATTGATTAGGAGTGTAACGATACAGCATATTACATTGTTTCCTTCCACTCCAGGCTCCTTATTCAGTACTTCAAAATGTTTGCATGTCGAATAACACATTCATCAGGTTGCATAATAAAGTCATAAAATAACATTTATATTAAATTAGGTGTGATAAACATTCCGACCAATTTTAATCAGTCAGTAAACACTCCTTCCTCTGAAAACGTTAATTCATCTTTATGTATATCTGAGAGACTTCTCCTAAGCACACTGTTTTTTTACAAGCCAATATGCTAGCACACTGGCATTATAGTGGGGTCATTCTTGTGTTCCCAGCGTCCTATGTTTCCCAGTTTAATATTCTTAAAATCTTACACACATTAAGTCAACTTTTCCGAAGGTTTTATGTAGTCAGGACTCATTTCCCAGGGTCCTATTAACTTTATTACCTTTTAACTTAAATGGCCAAAAAATACGTTTAATTGAATAACAACATACATGAATTTAACATCCATCCTTGGTCCGCACTTGATACAAATTATGAACCTGGAAAATGAACTCGGTTGCACGCACCGAACATTCAATTCTCCTGCTCTTAAAGTAGCTGCTAGTCTACATTCATACAGTTCAACTCCATGCATGAACAATAGTGAAATGTATAGACTAAACTGAAGAAATGTTATTACGTAGCCTATAATACATAGTAAACGGTCATAAAAGCAACACAATGTTAAATATTAGCATGTCCCGGCTCTCACTTACGCTGAAGCCTAACTCCAGCTCTATTTCACCATGTGTGCCATAAAAAATCTGGGGTACATAGG
The DNA here is from genome assembly GCA_025728095.1 of Prietella phreatophila. Taxonomy (NCBI): domain Eukaryota; kingdom Metazoa; phylum Chordata; class Actinopteri; order Siluriformes; family Ictaluridae; genus Prietella; species Prietella phreatophila. The sequence goes on along the minus strand of JAOUWY010000001.1, from coordinate 22,799,315 downwards.
GCCCTGGGAATATAGATACACTCCAAATACATACTATCAAACTGGTGTATTAGCTCCTACATTCTGCAGCAAGCAGGAACTGGAAGCTTGACCCATCATTTTTTAAAGATCCAATTTAAGTGAGCAGTTCTGCTTCTCAGTAAGTTACAGTACTGACAGCTAGTGAGTGGTGGAAGGAAAAGTTAACAGCAAAGTTACAGCAGTGCTAATACCAAAAACATACGGCTAATATACTGCGTTCAGACAGCCTTACCTCACTGATTTAAGAAATCACACAAACACTGTCATTTACGTTCACTTATTGTATTTTTTATAATGTTGAATGTTTTAATCAACTGAAACTGGAAATCTAAGACACCTAGTCACGTTGCTTATTTTTGCCGTATCGAATTAGAATTTTGTGTATCGTTACGTCCCTACTAACGCTAGCTAATTCGCTAACTTAACTAGCCTTACTGAGTCAATTATGCTCAGTTATTTGAGGAATGCAGCTCTATTGTGGAGAAACCATTATGTTATGGTATAGAAATGATATAATTAGGCGTTTATACTGTATGCACTTCCTGAAAGCATAAACACATCACTCCCTGATGTAAAAAAAAAAAAACCCAAAACAAACCAATCATAACCATGACAGAAACTTGAATGGTTTCCATTACAAATACCATTACAAACCATCAGCTAAGCATTAAAACCAATACCATTGCTGGTCCTTAATGGTCTACTCTAGACATAACATTCCACCAATAGAAGGTGACATATTATTAGTAGAGACCCACGTACAGGGACCAATACAGTTTCCATTAAAACCAATACAGTTCCCATTTTAACCATTAAAACCATTGTGGATTTCTACGAGCGTTTCTGTTGTTTTCAGCAGGACTGCTACTAACATAAGACTCATTTGTATTCCGCAGAACTGTTCCGTGTGTAAAAGAGCCGTCAACTTCGATCACATCCTACTCCACGCTACTCTGTGGGAAACTGTGATATTTGACGACGCAGCATGATAGTGATTCAGTGCCGTTCGCATTTATGTAACAGCATGAGCACTGTGTGTTTAATGTTGTACATGTTAGGCTACACGAGGCATAGTATTTTTCTCTTAAAATCTACCAAGTTGGTGGCATGCACTCCGAAAATTCTTGCCTGGAACGATCATTACACGATTTTTGCAAATAATAATAATAAGATAAATATAGCATGTGATTATTTAAAGAGACTCATGAATGTCTCATAGTGGTCATTATTTTATTACAGGCATTTAGTAGCTTTTTTTTTCTCTTGCATCCTTATAAAGCTTAGTATGAATAAGCAGGAATAGGAGTTTTAAAGGAAGCATTGAAAAGCTCTTATCCTCATCCCACATCATAAGTTTTTCATGAGTGTCAGGGGTTCCTTTGGATTTTAAAAGGCATCACTAACATCTGGGCCGTGTATCAGTAACCTGAGACGAACATCTCACCGTCGCCGTCCTTTTTACACAGAAACTCATACACTCACACATGCAACTCCCCAAGTGTATTAGGATTACTCTAGACAGCCAAGCAAATTAGCGCATGTGTGTGTGTGTGTGTGTGTGTGTGTGTGTGTGCGTGCGCGCGCATGCTTGCTCTATATAATCAAAGGCGATTGAATAAGAGCTGAAGCTACTGAAGTCTCATGGCCGAGGCCTGTCTTTGCAAAATGACACTCAGGTCAACATTCGTACACACTTGTACACACTCGTGCGCGGACACACACACACACACACACACACACACACTCCCCACCAGCTGTCTAATTAGGTTCAAACAGCAGGAATGCTGCTTCGAACTCAGAATCTTAACAGATGTTTCATATGACTAATGAAGTCTTGGACACCTGTCCTTTATGCTGACCATTTACTTTCACTAGAATTGCTAAATCAGTTGACTGTATTCCACTCTGTGGGTGTGTGTGTGTGTGTGTGTGTGTGTGTGTGTGTGTGTGTGTGCCAGAGCTGTGGGTAATTTAATCAGCCAACTGCTTTGCACTTTCTGTACTGCTACTCAACATACAGTAATGGAGAATTGAAGAGAATAATGTTTTACCTATTGTTAGCTAGCCCACAAATAAATGACAGACAGAGCAGGCTTGTGAAATACAAAATAATTGTATTCATTTGTAGATGTGGATTTGTGGATTTTATTTTCTGGAGCTCACTTGATTTGTTTGCAAATTACTCAGCGATCCAGTCACTGTGGTCTCATCGACGGTGATCAGTTCAGGGAGGAGCTTCTGCGAGCGATGTTTGCTTCAGGTGATGAGAGAGACTTATGTGGAAAATTTGGGGCTTTTTTTCATCATAAACATCGCATAACGCATACTCAACCTGTGGGAGTAGCCTATAAATCGTATATAAAATATAATGTACACTGATTCATCGATATACACCTGATCAAAAGTTTACACCCCCCGCCCAAGGTGTGTGTTGCGTTCTTGAGGAGCAACGTTTGCACCTGTCGTGATAGTTGTGTACGAGTTGTGTGTGAGGTGTTCTCAGCGTGAGAACACGGATCTCGATATTGTATAGCCACTGTTGGAACGTTTTGCAGATTCTGCAAGGTGTCTGTAAACATATGACCTCAACTGTAAGTGCAGTTTTCTTTTCACTAACAGACTATGAGATATCAAATGATATAACATTAATGACATATGTGTGATATAAGTGCGAAAGACAGACCTAGATTGAGCGAAGGAAAGCATGTCAATTTCAGAACTTCACTTAGTAGGACATGACTATGTAAAGGGTGTTCCCAGGCCACCACACATGTACTAAACTCTGGGATTTTACTACATGCGTTGTGTGGTTTTAATATCTGTATGTGTTGTGAAAAAAAAAAGGTTGTTAATAGATATTATAAAATGCCTAATCCGAGTCTAACAAATGGATGTAAAGATGTATATGGGCACAAGGGGGCAGTAAACAAGCTTAGCTACTAGAGTAGCAGGCCTACCATAGCAACAGGAATAAATATTCTCTTTAAATTCTAGCAAAATTATAATATACATGTTAGACGTTAAAATTTCAGAACTTATTAGAGGATCAAAAAATGCCTTATAATCCAGAAAGTCCATAAAGCGTGCTGTTTTCTCCAATTCAGCTACAACCTGAAACATACCACATAGTATTGATTTTGTCATTTTGCTGCCATTTATTTGGTAAAAGGTTTTTCTTTCATGGCAGACAGGGTTTGCTGTAGGTTGTGTATCTCTGACCTCCAGGGCCACACATCTCTCCTCAGGTGACACAATAACACGCAATCCAATCCAAGACTCCAATTAGACCAGGTACAAATCGGACTATTTGTTCGGCTGTTGTAAGAAATGCCCCACAGTGGTGAGTGTGTTTTGGAAATCTGTGAGCATCGGGTTCCGGCAGGTCACCACCTGGGGTATGTGTATGTGCCTATTGTTCCTGTGTGTGTGTTTAGCCTACTCTTCAGGGAGGAGATAGACTGCACGCTCATCCGTTGCAAGTTGGATGTTTTTAATTGCAGCTCAGTGTTGCTACAGTGCCACAACTCTGCTAGCAGCCAACAGTAAAACATGTTCTACCATATGCATGATTAATCTTTATCTCAGAGCTTCTTCAACACATAACCCACAGGGAATTGACCGCCATGTCAGGACGTGCCTGTCAAACAAGATATCTCCTAGACATGTGCAATGTAAGAATTTAATAATGTCTGTGTGGTATTAAACTGAAACGATATCCAATGACATTTACTTTTATTATATTATATTCCCAGATTGTCAACAGGCTCTGCAATGTAACATCGGAGTATACTAGGTCGAGTTATCAGTCAAAAATACGGCAAAAGAGCAGTTTCTTTCTCCGTAACAAAATGGGAGATGAGCAAATAGACAAATGAACATGGAATGTTTTGCACAGGTGTTTTGAACTCTCCAACACTTCATGGAAGCCCCGCCCCATTCCCCTGATCTCACATGATTTTGACTTGGACTCGTGGGGCATCCTTTCAGTCAAGGTCAATGGAGAATGTTTTGAGTTCACTAATGTGAAGTAAATCAATGTGTGTTCAACATGGCTAACATTAGACCAGTATCAGTGTCTCAGTGTATATATCCATCCATCCATCCATCTATCTTCTACCGCTTACTCCTTTTCAGGGTCACGGGGAACCTGGAGCCTATCCTAGGAAGCATCGGGCACAAGGCGGG
>JAOUWY010000001.1:22735920-22752221 GCA_025728095.1 Prietella phreatophila | reverse complement strand
TTTCCAGCACTGCCTTAACCATCTTGGGCATGGAGTTCACCAGAGCTTCACAGGTTGCCACTGGAGTCCTCTTCCACTCATCACGGAGCTGGTGGATGTTAGAGACCTTGTGCTCCTCCACCTTCTGTTTGAGGATGTCCCACAGATGCTCAATAGGGTTTAGGTCTGGAGACATGCTTGGCCGGTCCATCACTTTCACCCTCAGCTTCTGGCACAAAGTTAACTCCACGCCTTTCACTTTTCAATGATTGACTGCAGTCTAATGTCTAATGTCATTTTCTCAAGCCAATCAAATTCCCCTGCATTAAACCAAATCCCACTTTCCACATTCTCCAGTCCTGGATGTTCTGCTTTACTCTGGAATGCCTCATATTGTCTATTTAAATATCCAATTCACTTGGCCTTTAAATTTCATCATCCGACATCACAATAATATTTTACCCAATATAAGCTGCTTAACATCAGATACCTACTTCTGGAAAAGTAACAATGACATTAGCTAAGCTAACTAGCAGGCTGTATTTAGGTAACTAGAAGTCGCTAGACTGTTTAATTTTATGAGTATTGCTGATTTTTTATCCTAAGCAGTATGTTGCCAGAAAAGAAGAAGAGACTAGTGGAAATGTCACATGATAAGTTAAGCTTCATCAACCAATCTCAAACATTAAGCTCTGGCCTTGTAAACCCAGGCTACCCATCATGCTGCACAATTTGAAAAAAAACAAGTACCTGAAAAACAAAAAAAACAAGTACCTGAGGGAGATTATTCTACTACCATTGTCAGTAATCTACTGTTGTAATATTAGAAATTCACTAGAATTGTTCATGTGATTGCCTGATACATTATTTTCCTTGAATCGGTTCACTACTAACAGTAGCAGTGAATGATACCAATATGGTGATTGTCACAATAACTCTTCTGTACGTGTTGTTAGTATGGTTAATACTGTATTGTAAAAACATCAAGTGTCATGATATATCCTTTTCATATTTCCCACCCCCATTCTGCAGTGTGATCAGACACAGGGATTTGATCTGATCCAGGTATTAGACTTCCATGTGCATTGAAAGGTTTAAGCTTCAGAAAGATGACTTCTTTGTGCAAATTTTGAAGGTCAAATAGGTCAGAACCCAACAAAACATTGGATCCCCCCCCTTGAGAGACGACATTCATAACAACAAAGATGTGCACCGTGACAAGGTTGAAAAATATTGTAATTCCAACAGATTATTGAAAAGTATATGAAAAAATAGCATTATAATAAGGACAGAAGCAACACACTAATAACCTTGGCACATGTTTCCACCTTATATATTCAGAAAACTGAAGTTTTTCATTTTGTCTTTGAATTATGGTGTAAAATTCATCGAGCTTATACAGCACAACTGTCAAGGTTACAAAATAAAGCAGCAAGAGCAAACCAATTGTCTGTTTATATGATCTCACATGTTGTGTGCCACGGTACCCATAACAGTCAGTTACAAACATTATTATATATTAAGTTATTATTAGTAACTCCACCCAGTCATGCCTGGTCTTGACCAGGTACACAAAATCAGAGGGTACTGAACCAAAACTTCCAGGATTTTGTTTGTGAGTACAGAAATGCCAATGACTATAACCTCTAGCTACATTTTACAGAAACCTTAATTTCATTACACAATGTATTACCATGCCATTTCTAAGTAATGCATTTAAACACATGCTCACAGTGCATTATGGGTAGCAGTACTTTTACTGAAACGCCACCGTATTAATACTTCCAATGAATGAGTTTTCTAGCATTGGTGACTGTTCATAAAATGGCCGACATTGTAGTAAGAATAGGAAGTAGATATGACCAACATTTGAGACACTTTCATCCAAGAACAAGCCAAGTGAAATAAACGAAACATAGGGCTGTTGCTACTTAATTTTAATCGTTTGGTTTGTACAATCTTACTTTCCTCTTCCGTTCCTGAACGTTTTTAGTGTTTAGTCTCCCTTCATCCGTGGTGTTGCATGCCCATCCTTTTGTCCGTCTCTCCTGCATGTCCTGTGTGGTTGTGTACTGTTGCTCTGTCCCTCGTGGTTGTCATGTTTGCGTGTTTTATATGTCCATGGAATATCTGAATAGCTTTTCCTCTGCAGTTGATGTGTTAAACTTTTGGTCATGATGGAACAGTATATTTCCATGTGTAACGCCAAAACAGATATGAGAACCATCAACTTGGAATTATTTTTAATTCGTACAAACTGTCGAAAAGCTCCTCTTTTAGACAAAATTCAGATATTCTGTGGCGAACAGATACTAAACCTTAAACCCTTACTATATTTTTTTCTGCCACTCAAAATTTGAGAACCACAATTGTATATGAATTGATATGAAATCCTTTGAAACTGGTACTTATTTCCCCTTTTTCACTGACATAGAGCCGGTTCTGCTTCAAGGAACCAATTATAGAGATTTTTCCTAATGCATACTGAGGGCTTTGGAAATATCTAAACAGCACAAAGAAATATTATAGATCACTATATTGTATTGCCAGTTACTGTTCCCAGATTGGTATACCTAATGCCCAATTTTACTAGCTAAGTCTTGATGCAAAAATGATCAGTGTGGAGAGCTAGCCATTTCAGGTTCCCCTTTGTGTCTGAACTGCCTCTAACTTCTGATTTGCCCTATTCCGGATACGTGAACTAATAGCTTAGTCACTCTGAGTGTCCGGATGAGAGGAATGGCCTCTTCGCCCTGAGTGCTTGGTTAATTATGTGATCTTTGAGTCCCAACAATGTGGTTTTGCCTGGATTTATACTCGCATTCCCTTGCGACAGGCCAGAACTTTAGACAGTTACACTGCATGAAAGTCTGAGTTGCCAGACTACTATCTATTTATTGATTTAGAAACTCTATCTGACGACTCATTATACTTATCAGCTGTTGGTTTTATTCTGAAGATGTAGCTGCACAAATAGATTTTTGTTAAAATTAACAAGGTATCAACCATAGAGCTTTTCTCGGTTGCCAGTAAATTGTTTGTTCCTCAGATTATTGGTTTACAGGTTACACAGATATCGCAATGTTTATTTCAGTATTCTTTAAACATGTTTATCAGTTCATATTAGTCTATATGAACGATTTGTGACTCCACATGACCTTTCTATAAGCATCATGTGGGTTATTTCAGGCAGTGGAACGGGGTCTATAATGTCAGGGTGACCAAAATGTAGCATTTAATGAATGAATGAATGAATGAATTTATTTACTGTCAGCTGTGATTCATCTTGCTTGAATCAGTTTTGGATCAGTGGCTCCATGTCGGTGGAAAAACACTATAAGACAGCTTCTGCAAATGAACACCAAAGTGTGCACCAAACTTTAGCCCTAAAGCAGAATATTCAGTGTTTTTTTTGTATCACTGAATATTTTTTGAATGAATTTTAAACGTCAGGTGGCAGAGCCGTCATGCGAAAATCCCACACTGTACTTCAATACATCATTATGATACAACTGTGTGTTATGTATGTTACTGTCACTGAGATGTTGACGAAATGTTCATCTTCTGTCTTCCTTTTTTATTTTGATTTCACTGTTGCGTCCTTGTGATGAATGTTTTATTGTCTGCTCTCTGTTATTTTTGTTCCGTGTCTCGTATGTCTCCATCGTAGGTAAAATGCAGGATGGAAATATGGAGAACAACCAGACCAAAGGTAACCTACTTTCACTTTGAGCTCTCACAGCTGGTTTATTTCCTCTATTTTCTAATTCCAGCCCACTGCCGCTGTTGGTGCCACCCATTAATCAGATTTCAGTTTTCAGTGTTGTCGCTACTCATTCTGTCTGCTGCTTCTTCAGAGTGTGTCAGGATCACTTGATTATCTCAAAGATCAGTTTTTTTGTCTCACTCTGTCTGGAATTGGATATATTCTAGAACTTCTCTGTCGTTATAAAATATGTACATGGCTGGTTTCACGGTTTTGAACTGTGTAATGAAGTTGTTGTGGAAATACTATCCTTCCGAATGGAAGCTACAGTAAATCAACATGTAGTGATCTGACTAAGCATTCAAGCCAGGTGTCTATATAACTAGGTAGTAAGAAAGAGAAGGTAAATATATTATATATATGAAAACAAAAGAAGGTATGGAATATGCAGTTGATTATAGGAGAGTCATGAAAATAACAGTGAAAATGAAGTTTATGCTTATATAAATGTCTTTATGATTGCCATCAGGACACACCTTTGGTGATTTGGCAGATGCTTGTATCCAAAGTGAAGCACAGACCCATTTGGCTAAAACTGTAACATATCTTAAAAACTTAATTCACACATTATCCGTATGTACACTATAAGCCAAAATATGTCTGGTGGCTGAAGATTATTTTAGTTCTACACTGGTGTTACAAAGGCAGCATTCCTAAATTAGCATCCCCTCACTTATAAATGCTCCATCCTAATCTCAAACAGACTTTCTCATGACATTATTCAGATAATTATATAGACAGTAGTTCCAATCAGTTTTGTATATTTATATCTATAATTGATTTATACATCGAGGGCATGGTGGCATAGTGGTTAGCACGTTTGCCTCGCATCTCTAGGGTTAGGGGTCCGCCCTGTGAGCGTGGAGTTTGTATGTTCTCCCCGTACTTCGGGGGTTTCCTCCGGGTACTCCGGATTCCTCCCCCAGTACAAAGACATGCGTTGTAGGCTGATTGACATTCCCAAATTGTCTATAGTGTATGAATGGGTGTGTGAATTTGTGTGATTGTACCCTGCGATGTGTAGCACCCCGTCCAGGGTGTCCCCGTGTCCCCTGGGATTAACTCCAGACTCCCTGAAACCCTGTGTAGGATAAGCAGTACAGAAAATGAATGTATGGATGGATAGATGGATTATTTTATATAGACATTTTATGGTAGTAGTGAGGCATAGCCTTTTGTGGTGAGTTGATGTGGAAATGATCTAGACATGCAATTAATTAGTACAAAACTCTGTCACTGTAGTAGAAAACTAAAGAAGCAAGCATCAGACACTAAACATGTCTTGGCTGATCGACTACATTTCAAGTAAGGAAATGTTGCATGCATTTAATTTTTAGCTGAATGATTGCTTTATGAACCAAAATCCTTGCCAGTAGAGTCATCAAACTGATATTGCCATTTTACAATGGCATATTTCAAGTGCAAGACAGTTGTAGGGATGTTTTGTGCAGATCATATTGAAAGCGAGGTTAGTTTAGACAGCTTGTAGATACTTTTCTGTTATGTGAAAGACATTTTTCAAAGAATTTCATGTTTCAAATTTGTAGTTTCTGATTTTTCTGCATATTTTCTTATATTGGTGTTATATTAATGTAGTGATACTTTACAGTGGCATACACTGTCAGAAGAAAATGTACTGTACAAGTATATTTGTGTTTTCCCAAAGGTAAAAACCATGTAAATATTAACCTCAAAGAGTTTATTTACACTATATGGCCAAATGTTTTTGTACACCTGATGATCACAGTCGAATGGGCCTTCTGAAGGCTGTTGCCTCAAAATTGGAAGCAAAGAATTGTCTAGAATGTCTTTGTATGCTGTCACATTAAGATTTCAACTTGACGATGTCCCTGTGCACAACGTGAGGTCCATAAAGACATGGTTTGCCAAGGTTGAAGTGGAAGAACTTGAGTGGCCTGCACAGATCCCTGTCCTCCACTCCACTGAACACCTTTGGGCTGAACTAGAACACTGACTGTGTGCCACGTCTCCTCACCCAACATCAGTGCCTGACCTCTCTTATGCTGTTCTGGCTGAATGGGCAAATCCCACAGCCAAGCTCCAAAATCTTGTGCAAAGTTTTCCCAGAAGAGTGGAGGTTATTATAACCACAAAAAGGAACTAAATCTGGACTGGGATGTTCAACAAGCACACATGGGTGTGATGGTCAGAGGTCTAAAAACCTTTGGCAATATAGTGTATATTTAAAGTTTAAAGGTTACATTCACTTTCTCAGACTTTCTAAGAGTGTATTATTTGGATAGTGCCTGGTTACCTATTGTGTATCCTGTTTACTTTTTGGGGATTGACTGACATTCAGTTTAGTGTTTCTTTACCTATGCATTTTTATACACAACTGAAGTCACCTTGTGAATGTTTGCTTCTCAATGAGTCCTGCTTTCAGAAGCCCCTATCTGAATCTGTCAAGTTGTCTGGTCTGAATTTGGTCTGGTCAGTGTCATGTCATTAAAACCTATTTCTGGTATTGCCTGACATGTAGCTCATATGAGCATTGTCTATATTACCACAGGTATTGGCATGTTCCTAAAGGAATGGTTTGACAACAAAACAAATGAACTCAATGTTAGCCTTCTCTAATTACTGTATAGTCAGTCAACCAAGACATGCTTGGTGTCTTTGTTTATGCTTTTGGGGCAAGGAGACTAATGTAAACAAGTAATAGATTTCTGTGCCATAGTAAATCATTTCCATAAATAAATGTTGTATAATCTTTTACCTTACTTTACCTAACTGAATGAGTTTAGAGGTATATGTGAGTGAATATATGGAAATAATTTTTGGGGGTAAGATAGAGTTCCATTAGGTACATTTCCCTCATAACTACAAAACTTCAGTCAAAAACCTTAGCCTTAGCTGAAAAACCACAGGGGGAATCTGGGTAAACATTTTCCCCCTTGAATCGTTATTTTAATTTGCATTTAAATTAAAATGGAAAGTCTGATCATATTATTCTCATAAAATCTTCAGTTTCATAATTAAATTGAATCTTTAATAATTTAGCAATTTAATCAAAACGATTTCAGCTGTATCTGCAAGTTTTGATTGTGTTATTTTAATTGAAATAGTTTTTGTCCAACAAAAATGAAAAATGAGCAAATCTCTGAATTGAGGTCTACATTACTTATTTAAGTCTGGTTCACGTGGTCTGTCACCAGCTACACTGAGCAAAATGCGCTGGTTATAATCATCGGGAAAGCTGTGACTCAGTGCTTCTAAGATCAGTCTGACCTTCGCAGTGATGTTTCATCCCCTCTGATTATTACAGTGAAGAAGCAGGATGGAGCAGCAGCGATGGAGATGCAGCCACTGAAAAGTGCCGAGGGCGGAGAAGCCGATGACAAGGAGAAAAAAAAATCCAATGTGTCAAAAAAAGAGAAGTCTGTGCTACAGGGCAAGCTGACAAAGCTGGCTGTGCAGATCGGCAAAGCAGGTGCTTTTTATGTTTTACAGATAGGATGGAATTGGTCGCTTCTTTTTTAGTGACCTGCTTAACTCCATATTAGGCTCTAAAAGTGATTATATTTCACAAGCTATTATTTATTACAACATAACACAGCTATATTTCACTTATTATTCAAGAATACAGTGTAAGACATTATTTGAGGAACTTTGAGGAAACCCTTCTTTAAAACAAGCATTCTAACAATGCATTGATTCCTTAGGTTTGGTGATGTCTGCCATCACGGTCATCATCCTGGTGCTCTACTTTGCCATTGACAACTTTGTGCTCCAGAAGAGGCCCTGGCTCCCTGAGTGCACTCCGATTTATATTCAGTATTTTGTGAAATTCTTCATCATTGGCGTCACAGTGCTGGTGGTGGCTGTTCCTGAAGGCCTGCCACTGGCTGTTACTATCTCCTTGGCCTATTCTGTCAAGGTAGAACATGCATTTATTTACAGATTTCTCCCAGTGCTTTGTTATATGATATGCTTGGTTTGTGCGTGTAGTATATGGTTTATGTAGCACTATTATGCTTTTGTTCCCTGAATTTAAATTTATTTTCTATTGCATGTTTGTAGAAAATGATGAAGGATAATAACTTGGTACGCCATCTGGATGCATGCGAGACCATGGGCAATGCCACTGCTATCTGCTCGGATAAAACAGGCACTTTGACTACTAACAGGATGACTGCTGTGGAGCTGTACGTTGGCGATGTTCATTATAAAACAATCCCAGACCCGAGTTCAGTCTTGCCGAAAACTCTTGACCTTCTGGTCAATGCCATATCCCTCAACAGTGCTTATACTACGAAAATTCTGGTAAGATACAAGTCTGTCCTTCTACACAAAGGTCTTAAAACCAACCAAAACATTGTTCTAAAGACAATGATAAATTGGTTCATTTTGCAGTTACACATAAATGGTTGGTTAACAACAAAACAAATGCACTAAGACACCTACACTTTTATCTAGAAATCCAGATTCATTATACACATTGGAGATGCCTCTAAGGCTGTGCACCCCAGCCCATTCCTTATGTTGCATGACCTGCATATGCATATTGCACCATAATTGGCTGTTAATTCCGGGATTCCACATGCTTGTCACATGTTCAACACCATTTTTGATTTTCCAGTAACTGCCCCTGTTTCTGACAAGAATGCAGTACAAAAAAATGTAGATTATTAAAAACATTTATTTTATTTTGTATGCTATTAACCGAAACAAAAATAATAAACCAAAAGTTTGCAGTTTAATTTATTCGTTCATTCATTAATGGAAGGCAAAATACAATACAAAAGGTAAACAGAATTAAGGAAAACATGCCCCTAATGTTTGCATTTGTTATTTCTTATCACAGTGAATCTCTTTTGTGTTCAGTCATTATTGCACTTTATAAAGATGAAGTGAAAAAATAAAAATAATACTACAAAAAAAGCGTGTGAATGCAGTGAAAAAACTTGACAGTAGTTTAGTGAACTAGCTAAATATGGAGAACAGTGAAGAGAGTTACAGGAGTTTTTTTTTTTTTTTCAACTGAGGAGGATATCTCACTGCCACTTTTTTTTTTGTTGAGCTTTTGGAGTTATGCGTACATTTCAGCCAAGGTGGACTTACAGAGCTGCAGGGTTGACACCGGGACGCATCTGACATGTCTGAATGGTAGTCTAGATGGTGTATAAAGATGGAGTCATGTTCTCAGTCTGAGATTGCCTTGAACAGAACCAATTTAGTGAGACCCTCCTCTGAAAAGGTTCTCTCACAGGTTCTGTCTTTCACAAAATCACAAAGTGAATAGATACACAGCCAAAAAAAACTATACCTACCCCCAGGTCACCCATGTCCTTGAGAGCATTAAATCGATCGAAACCAAAAGCAAAAGCAAAAGGAAAATTTTTTAATGGTGCACTTCAGAGTCACTCCAAAAGACTGGATGATCAATTTGAACCAGTTCTCTAATTTGAATCTCTAAAATGATCCAAATGAATAAAAATCTATTTATTATATAATTATTATATCATCCTCATGGATACTTCGTATGACCTGTGTTTTAGTTTTGATGAAAGGTGCGAAGTTAGGTAGTACTTTTGGGCAGTGTTTGTTCTCCTGAGATTTTGTCCCATATGGAAGGCAGTGTAAGGTAAAGTGTCCTCTTATTTCGGACAAATTTAAAGGCGTGTCTTCAGAGAAGTCATGTCTATAATTCAGTTAGCAGGATGAGACCGGTGGATTTCTTTCAAAATACAGCAGCTATTTCATATTATAATATTGTGTTTAAGTTGTAAACTCCGATTAAAAGGTAGACAATTACCGTGAAAAGGGACATGCTTAACTAGACTAAATAAAGAATCCAATTAAAAAAAATAACGACTGTTCTCATAAATTAGATAATAATATTTAACTTTAATATCTCATACATTGTGGCCTGATAAGAACTGACGCTTTGTGCAGCATTAAATCGTTGAGCTGGACCACAGCAGGATGTTTAATACTGTGTTAATAGGGTAAAACTTGTTGAATTCCTGCAGGAACAAACACTGATGCTAAAATGAAATGGATAATTTGAACCACTGTCCCTTGATATACTGCAAATTAAGCAGCACATTAATTAATCCTTCTCGGAATCGCATTAGAAAATCAATATGAATGAGAAAAACCTTCAAGCAATAAAATATGGACGTGGTTGTAACTTTCACTTCAGACACACAGAAAGTCTTGTTAACATAGGAGATGGCCTGCACATGGCAGCCCTCACACCAGACAGTGCTAATTGGAATCATCACTTTCTAGCCATCTGCTTTGCAATTTAGAGTTGCATATTTTGTCATGGGAGACTGAGGTTTGTTACAACAGAGGTTTTTTTTTTTTTTTTTTTTTAGATCCGCTCACTGGCTTCATGTTTCAGATTATCCGCTGTGTTTTGTTCCTATAATAACTTTTGTGAGACTGATTCATTAAAAGAGATGTGACACTGCGTGTGCATATCTCAAATGATCAGTTCTGTGTTCTTTACGCATTTATCCGTCTCCGTCTGTGTCTAACCTCTCTCCATCTATCTTTGATACATTATTACATTATTACAGTTGTAGAGGACACATTCCAGCTCTGAAAAAAAGGCATGAAATGCAGTTCTGATGTGATTTCGCTGTACGTTGTGCACTATGTCTAATTCCCTTGGATGGAGACAGTATAGAAGCTCGAAAGCAGATCTTTCTCTGCAGAGTCGCCCTCGCAGCAGGATAGCACGACTTACATAACACATCTGTGGTGAGAAACAGTGAGATGAGAAAGCTTTGAAAAACCACACAAAAGGAATACTTTGATATTTATATCATTTCAACGGCATGCTTAATTCAGCCAGCAGTCAGCAAAAGCTTTCTGGCTTCCTCCTTGGAGAGATTCCACTTCTTAAATCAGTACATGACCTGCTCTTCACCCAGCAGCCTGTGTTCCTTTTATACACCATTTGTAGTCCCTCATTATAATGCCAAACAAAGAGGTGTGTCTGTCCTAAAAAAATAACCCCACATTTCCATTCCATCCATCCATTTTCCATACTGCTTATCCTGTACAGAGTTGCAGAGGAGCCTGGAGAATATCCCACAACATGGTGCCAACCCACTGCAGGGCACAATCACACATGCACATTCATACAGTATGGACAATTTGGAAATGCTGATCAGCCTACACCAAGAACAGTTTTTGGTGTGGGATAACCTCACATAACGACTGAAAATTCATTGAGAAAATTCAAATTTCAATATAAAAAAATTTTAAAAAAACTACAAAGATGAAGCCTTGGAAACTTTGAATATAGTAATATATCTGGAAAATGGATAGCTAAATTCATTAAACAAAATAAAGGGGGAAAAAACCAACAATCCTAGTAATCAAAACCTTGGTTTGCATTCCAACAAAGCTGGAGCTGCACCTTTTTCCACCTTTTGTTCATCAATTGAGTAGCAGGTGTGGCTCCTGCTTGGTTGGAATGAAAATCTCTAACCACACTGGAACCTTTTCAGATAGGATTAGACACCCTGTCATAGGTAATGGCAAATAAAATCTCTGTATCTTATAGACATCCATTCTATTCCCTTAAAAATCAAATATTCTAGATAGTTTCCCTTGTTTTTTATGTATATAATCTGTAAGCCCTGCAGATTATTTTCAAGTCACTCAGCGCTTTTCTGTATTACAGTAACACATGTAGTTGAGCAGGATCCCTAGCAGTAGCTATCTTGCAGTTCTAGTATTTCAGCTTGCAACTGTCAAGTCATTAATGCATAACTTTAACTATCATGCTACAGTTGCCACTTAATGTAAATAGATTCACATTACTACTGAGGATTCAGTTGAAGGTTCAACGGCCTTTTTGAATTGGAGATTCTGTAAGGCTTGTAAGAAATGTTGCTCTCATGTACACGGATACTCTGACCTGTAGTGTGAGTTGGACGCATTAAACTTCCTGTCTGTTGATCTCGAGTCGCCCCAGCCAGTGACCCCTGACTAGAGAGATTGGCTGAAACTGTGTTGTCACTCTGACTACACCCCATAAATTTTTGATTGTAGACTAGGTGTATCTATGCGGACACCTTGTGTTTTTAAACAGGCCAGTTCTGTAGGTCATCAAAATGGGCAAATGTTCCATTAACATGCCGTTGAGCCAATATCAGATATGTGCTTGTTGTTAAGTGCTTTTGAGTTGCTGGTGGCTTATGGTGACCTTATGGGAAGGTCTCTGGAACTGTATGGAAAGACTACTCATCGGGGCTTCCAAAGAAATGCCTGGTCCAGTTATTTGATGTTTTTGGCAATACGCAGTATTCACCTCTAGCATCATAATTCAACAGTAATTTTTTTTTCTTTGTCTTGTTTTCAACTGTCCAACTTTTGCTTGTATATGATATTATTAGACATATCATAACTTCAATAAGGCACAACTTGACATACAAAGTTGCATCTCTGCAGTGAAAGCCATTTCACCAAGAGCAGTATGTTATCCAATTTCTTGACTGCACTTTAATCTCGAAGATTAAATTTTGCTCCGAATATTGAATCACAATTTGTGTTAATTTGTGCCTTGATAATAATAAACAATGACTATGGGCACACGTCATTACGTCACCGCACCACGCCGTCCGACGTCCCTGCAGAATTTAAGGTATTGACATAGAGTTCGTCTTCGTTATGGTCCCGTATACAGTTCTGGGTGTTTTAAATTTTTTATTTTACGAAAGCTTCAAGTGCAGTTAATTATTTGTCATGCTATACGTGCAAATAGACGACTGCTTGAAGCCGTGGGCTGCGTCCCAAACCAAATGCGGTGAAAACTCTCACACGACGTTAATAGTGTGATTAAGGTGTGTACATGTCTGTAATACATGTCCATAATGCGACTAAAACAGGAATACTCCACATGACTTAATTCGATTAGTGTTTACTTCGAGTATGACCTTAATCAGATTAAGGTAATTCAAAATTGCTGTTTACATGCTAGTTTCTTAATCACAGTATTGTCTTAATTGGGTTAATATTGGACTATTGTTGTCCATGTAAATGCACTGAGTATCTTAGTAACTGGAATTCTAGGCCAAGAGCCATTACGTATATGCTTTCTATTCTTTACTTAATTAGCAGTTAAGCAAATGTCGTGAGATACATTCTGAATTACCACAGATAACTAGTAGTGCATTGTGCAAATTGAAGTATTTTTTTTCTTCTGCATAACCTTAGATAAGTGCTCATTTTTTGTGCATGCACTATATAGAAAAGTCTTGGTGTTCGTCCAAACAAATGTACTTGTTATTTATCCCACATAATAGTTGTCATGAACACAATGGATTTTAAATGATTTTGACGTTCTGCACATAAATTCATGTAGTGCAATGAGTTCACAGACAAAAATAATTTGCTAGAAATAGCAATAGCACTGCCAAGTGCGAAAGTGCATGGATTCCAAAAGCACTTCTTTTCACACTAAGCCCTGTGTCAAGGTGAAATCTCTCACTGTGTCACCTGGAAATCTGTCTTATATGTTTGGGCGAAGTTGCTCATTCCGGCTGCAGCAGCACCATGTGGCCTGAGATTTTAGCCAACTATCACTCTCAGGTTCCTTATACTCAGCGATTCTCATTCAAGCAAGTCGGGAGTTGGCGAAATGGCTTGTTTCTGTCCCTTCGAGTGCTGGTGATGGGGTGATAATCAAAGAGGTGCTATGAAAATGACCTTATTGGGGAGAGCAGCACTGGAAGAGAGGAAGTAATGCTGCCAATTTTCGCTCTGCCATATGCCAAGGCTCGCAGGAGTGTGTGATGCCTGGGGAGAGGACAGACGTTCAGCCAGACGATGCGTGCCAGATCCGATCTCTTCACACCTTCCTGTGGGACCCAATAGGGCTCTTGTGATCAAACAACAGGCTATTCAGTCTAACCAGTTCTAATTTCAATGCATTTGTAGATGCTCTTACTTTCTCTTTCGGTGTCTGTTGGGTCACACTGTGTAATTATCGGTTTGTTCTTCTTAGACAAGGCAGCACTGCTGGTGAAATAGAATCACAAAAAAGCATTTGCAAATCTGCGACCTTGTGAATTGTCCTTACTGCTGTTTTAGCAGTCACTTATCAATGCCCATACATTTGTATTGGGCTAAATTTTAGGTACCATATTTGAAATCTTTACTTTGTGCTTGAACATTTCTTTGCAGTCAACCTAATGTAGATTCTTCCATATTCCATGAAGATCCTGTTAGCTCGTGCCTGATTTCCATTTGATCTATATTCAAAGTATTAGAATATTTTTGAAGGCAAGCTTAATTATAGCTGTCCTACTTTTTCCCTACTTGGGTGTAATTGTCCGTGTTTGCATTTTTAAGGGGCATAGATATGGAATTATTGTACAAGAGTGCTCAAACTCTGGGCTATGCATCGTGAAGTGATTTTTAAATGATATACATGCAATTACCTTAAGTGAATGATTATTTCATTATGTCACTTGTTAAACACATGCCCTTGTGTTTTGGCAAGCTTTAACAGTCTTAACAGTGCCAGCATTAAACATTATGTATGTCTTCTGTGTTCATTATGGGTCTGATATCCAATGCTGTTTCATCTTTTTATTTATTTATTTATTCATTCATTCATTCATTCATTCATTTATTTATTTATTTCAGCCCCCAGATAAGGAGGGAGGTCTGCCCAAGCAGGTGGGCAACAAAACGGAGTGTGGCCTGTTAGGACTTGTGCTGGATCTGAAGCGAGATTACCAGACCATTCGGAACCAGATCCCCGAAGAGAAGCTGTACAAAGTCTACACATTCAACTCAGTCAGGAAATCCATGAGTACTGTCATTAAACTTCCAGATGGAAACTTCAGGATGTACAGCAAAGGAGCGTCTGAGATTATCCTGAAAAAGCAAGTGCCTTCTGGTTTTCACTTTCCTTTTTTTTCTTTAGATTTGACATTTTTAACAGAACTTATGATCACTATGATTCATTTGCTGTTTTCTGTTTGACCTAATGGACAAGACTGTTGAAAGTTATCATTCCTTTTTGAATTGAAATATTGGGAATGCTTTAGGTGCAGTCGTATTCTAAACGAAGAGGGTGAGCCCCGGCTTTTCAGACCTCGAGACAGAGATGAAATGGTGAAGAAAGTGATTGAACCCATGGCTTCCAATGGTCTCAGGACCATCTGTGTGGGTTACCGAGACTTTTCTGGCGATCCTGAGCCAAGCTGGGATGACGAAAACATCATCCTAACTGACCTGACCGCAATCTGTGTGGTTGGAATTGAGGATCCTGTCCGACCAGAGGTGAGTTTTTGGTTGAAAGTAATGGCTGATTGTGTTGCTTTTTATATATATATATATATATATATATATATATATATATTTTTTTTTTTTTTTTCCATATTTTATTATGTAGGTAAGGGTTGGATGTCTAAATTAAGTTTTACCTTAGACTGCATACTGAGCATGGTTTGCTGCATGGGTATTTCTGATCCACAGAAGCATAACGATTTTAATTTTTGATATATATTACACCACTCACAGGTAATTAACTGTAAGAAATAGATGTTTTAAAAAAATGACCATGCAAGTATTTTGTTCAAATGCAGACCTTCACAGCTCAGCCTCTAATAAGGCCTGAAATTTTAAACACAACCGAAACATATCCTGAAACCATTCCATGAGAGTCTGACATTACCCAACGAGCATAAAATGCCACTGGAACAGATCTATACATCTGCCAATACCACTGAATAATCTGCATTTTAAAAAATGCTTTTGAACTATTTGGAAATATCTCAATTTCAATATTTCTTAAGATAAAAATGTATCATGTACACATGTACACATAAAGTACCCTCCACTAATATTGGCACCCTTGGAGATTATGAGCAAGGAAGGTGTGTTAGCTCATATTTATACTCCTGTGAAACAGGAAGTCATGGTTGAACAATTTCCTGTTCCTAGTCACCCAGGCATAAAAAAACATTTAAAATATCAATGTGAATATACTTCAAATATATTTTTTGTCATATGAATACATAGGGGTACAAATATTTTTCCACACCTATATTTACCAAAGATTTTTTTTGGATAAACCTGTGTTTTGTTTGCAATTGTTTGATATCAATGAGAGCAGAGTATTTTTGTGATTTAAATCCAGGCTGCATGGCCTGGATTTACAGACAGGAACATGATAGGATATTATATTGTATGATGCAGTAACATTTGCCTGTCACATTTTGAGGAGTTACATGTCACATGCTTTACAAAATTTAGTCTTACTATAATAAACGTTCCACAACACAGTTGCTGGTTCTGTGCACTAGTACAAACAAACCATTAGAATTTTTTGTATGTCTGATACATACAGTACATACATACAGTTTCTTACAAAAGTGAGTACGCCCCTCACATTATTGTAAATATTTGATGATATCATTTCATGTGACAACACTGAAGAAATGACACTGTGCTACAATGTAAAGTAGTGAGTGTACAGCTTGTGAAACAGTGTAAATTTGCTGTCCCCTCAAAATAACTCAACACACAGCCATTAATGTCTAAACCGCTGGCAACAAAAGTA
>JAOUWY010000001.1:22602201-22614191 GCA_025728095.1 Prietella phreatophila | reverse complement strand
CATCCCTCCAACTCCCTGGCTTCAACAAGACTCTTATTTGTGGAAATTAAAGCATGAGAGCTCTGTATATGCATAGACTATTGGGAGCTTGATCAGATTAACAAGTACCGTTATCCTCTCTCTCTGGTTCCATTTTTTTTTACAAAACTTGACCTTAGAAGCACATATAATCTCATCTAGATAAGTGAGGGAGATGAGCGGAAAACTGCATTTAGCACCACCTCTAGTCATTTTGAATAGTGTATGTTGCCAGATGGGCTCTTTTGCACCTCCTCAGTATTCCAGTGCAGGCTTGCATACATAACCAACATTTTGATCTACACTCCCTTCCTTGAGACCCATGTTCAGCACTTTCAAGCAAGGCCCATCTCATCTCGTTGCTAATCAGCTGTACATCAAAGCAGTAAAAAAGCAAGCTTCCACAATCTCATTCCTAGGATATATCATTGACATTGAAGGGGTCTCCATGGACCAAGCCAAGGTGGCAGCAGTCACAGAAAGACCTGCTCCCACCACAGACAAGAAGTTTAAAATATTCCCTGGTATCGTCAACTTCTATAGCAAGTTTAGAAGGGGCTTCAGTTCCATCACCACTCCCCATATATCCATGTTAAAAAAGTCTGGAATGTTGTAGCCGATGAAACCTTCAAGAAGGTTAAAACTGCTTTCACCAATGCTGCAGTCCTGAAGCACCCCGACCCGTCCAATCGCTGGAAGAGGATGCCTTATAGTTCGGAGCGTTGCTTACTCAAAGGTTAAAGCCAAAGCTCCACCCAGTGGCCTTTTACTCCAAGAATCAGTCTCCAATGGAAATGAACTATGATACTGGAAATCTACCGTTGAAGGCAAAGTATTGATGACCCACCAAGATTACAGATAATCACCGATTCATCTCCTCATGCACAGTTTGTGAACAGACTCA
Source organism: Prietella phreatophila (assembly GCA_025728095.1). Taxonomy (NCBI): domain Eukaryota; kingdom Metazoa; phylum Chordata; class Actinopteri; order Siluriformes; family Ictaluridae; genus Prietella; species Prietella phreatophila. The sequence goes on along the minus strand of JAOUWY010000001.1, from coordinate 22,613,269 downwards.
AGTGCCATATAAGTTGTCTGCTGGCAAGCTCCTGCCCTCACCCACACCTCAATGCCACATGCCCAAGTGAGATGGTAACATAGTGATTATGGTCAAAATAGACAGAATTTCTACGCCTGATTTCCCTACCCAGTCTGCTCACCTCCTTCAATACTGCAGAATTAGTATTTAACCATTTGTTTCACCAGTAAGGGCACCCAATTCACTTCTAGAGTCTGGCCAACTTTATGGAGATGCTGGGTGTCACAGTAAGCCTCACATCAGGCTGTCACCCACATCCCAGTGGACAAGTTGGACGAACTGGACGAAATTGACAAATTTCTGTGAACGTTCTGCTCAGAGAACCATGTAGACTGGGCTCAGTATCTCCCATGGGCTGAATATTCGCAAAACTCTCTCCGCCACGCAGCTGACTCCCTTCCAATGCGTACTAGGTTATCAGCTACCGCTATTTCATTGGAATGCCAATCTCACAGACTCACCCACAGTAGACAAGTGGTTTAAGAGGACTAAGCAAGTATAGGAGAACACAGACTAGCACCTAGAACAAGTGTCCCAATGTAACAAGGAGTTTGCAGATCGACACCACGGGGAAACCTGGAGATTCCAGCCAGTGATCAAGTATGGCTACTCACACAAGACCTGAGAAACACCCAAGGTATTAAAAAGTTCAATGCATAATACATCAGCATCTACAAGATCCTCTGTCTCATCAATCAAGTCACGTACAAGTTAAACCTAACAACTCACAGTCGACTTTCACCCTCAATCCATTTTTCACGGCTCAAGTCTGTCACCCCTGGACCACTAGCATCTGAAGTTCCCCCCACTACACCACCAGCACCCCTCAACATTCAAGGACTGCCTGCTTACCTGGTAAAAAAAAAAAGAAAAAAGAAAAAAAGAAAAGAAAAAAAAAAAACATCCTAAATTCATATTGCATAATTGGGAAGTTGGAGTATCTTATTGAGTGGGAGGGCCCCAAAGTGCAGTGTTGTATTCTAGCACAGAAGGTTCTCAACCCCTTGATCTTGCAAGAATTCCATGCCAAGCACCCTCAATGGCCAGCCCCTTGCCTCAGAGGTAGACCAAGGAAGAGTTCAGCTCCCAGAGTGCCAATGCCAGAATCCACAAAGAACTCCACTTCCCAGCATACAAACATTTACTGTTTGCTTATCACCTAACTTTCTACCTGTCCCTTTCTACAATATTGCTACATTTTGGATTTGTCTGTCAGTTTTTTCAATAAAACTTTCACCTGGAATTGCATCCATCGACAACTCTGCTGCATGGCAATACAGCTAAATCTCACTCTAAATACAGAAAGTTGACAAAAGTTATATAGAATTATTGGGTTGTCATAATCATTTAAAAATATTAAGTTTATATACGTTTACCTATTCCAAAAGGTTTACCTGATAAACTAGTCTATAAGCATAGAATCAAGGTAGACGCACAATGAAGTGGCCACTAAGTGTCAGGCTTTACAATACTATCCATGCCAACTGAACCGTTTAATACTGAAATATAATTTAATTGTCTAATGAAAAAATTGGTCAATGTTATATAGCTAAATTAATTAACCTCTGAAGCCTAATCGAGACACTTGATTAAAATTCTATAAAATGGAATGATGAGCAGATGATAAAGATAAGAGGCCTCACACACATAGGGTGTGTCTAAAAGCCAAGGCTGTACTTGGATGTCATGTCTGAATTGTTTGCATAGAATGTTGTCTTCTGAGTTATCTTCTTTTTCTCGATGATTTGTCCTACAAATACTGTAATTGTGTGTCTCAACCAACTTGTCGACACCAGGGAAAGGGAGCAGATTGTGTGTTTTGTCTGCCAGTTTTTTCAATAAAACTTGATGTGAATATGGATGTTATTTCAAATTAATTCATTTCAAGGTTTTTTGTTTCCAGCAAGAAATTGCTTGTCTGGTCTAGAATATTCATTCTATTTCCCCCAATGAGACTTTATACCGCTGTCAATAATGGATTTCTTGGGTTAATGACAATAACCTGCCAACGTGTTGACACCTTCCTTAAAAGTATCTTTATAGCTATTGAACTGCTGCTTTATAAGACAAACGAAGACAAGTAACAGAATATGCAGAAAGGCAACAAGGTAGCTGTCTTCTGATTCAGACAGACCGACAGACATTAGTCAAGGGGCCTGTTGCTTAGCAACAAATATTTAAATGTTGCAACTGTATCACCTTAAAAAATTTTTTTTTTTACTTACACTTTAAATGCATATGTTCATTTGCTGGTTTAAAATGTGTTATCATGCTGACATTATGTTGCTGTCTTGGTCACTGATTTAAACACTGACAGCCATAATTATGAATCTAAATTGACTTTATATATGTGTCAATGTGCAAGCAGCTACAAACTTTATTACAGTGGATGAGAGGATGAAAAGCGGAAAAGGAGATGTATTTTGTGCACTGGACACTTGTTTTCTTCAGGCAGCTGGTGACTCAGGATCCAAGAAAAGTCATTAACTCGTGATACAAAGCCCAGCCTGGTGAATCCATTTCTGTCCAATTCCATTATTGTGAATAGAGAAACAGCAAGACTCGCCCAAGGGGAGCTGGCTGTCAACCAATTAGATCTGTACCTTCTCATCTGTGGGAAAAAAACAATTATCAATTCATGTCACATTGACATTTGAAATCACATCCATACCTGTCTGTTTTGAACCTCTAATAATGCTGCATTCATTTATATATTTGGAAGATGCTTTCATCCGAAGTGACTTACAGAATTCAAGATGACTGGGTCATCAGGCAGAATTCTATCCTAGCAAATAGCTGGACAGACTTATGAACTATGACGAACTTGTATTTTATTATTTAACAAAATGTTTTAAATAACGCACATTTTCCTGCTATTCTTACTTACCAATCTTTATTTAAAACAGAGACTTCAAGCTGTGCATCCTCATAAAGGAATGATATAAAAACAGCAACTTATCCAATTGTCTTTTTTCAAAATCCTCCTCCATGATTTTCCTTATTGTCCTTAAAGCTGATAGTGAAGTGTAAATATTTGCCTGTTGTCACAGTAACATTTCAACGTGGTGAGAAATATTGATTTAGAATTGTGATTTTACATTTTTACAGAAAATGTGATATAAAGAAATAATGAACACTAGCCAACTAATCATAAATGTGAATTTCCATGGACATGGTATAAGCAAAAATAACTCATGATTCCAAGCACTGGTCAAACGAGAATTGGCTCGCATGCTGAGCCAGAGCTTTCTTCTTGCCCAGCTTCATCTTCGACAATCTTTCCTCACCATTGTCGCCCTTGGCTTGCTCACTGGGGGCTGTGAAGCTTGTTGAGACAATCGTAACTATAAAAGAGGTATAAAAATAATATTCTATTTAGGGCCCTGCTCGAGGGCTCAACACTGGCTCTCTGGCAGTCCTAAGATTTAAATTCACAACCTTCTGGTCCCTAGCACAAAACCTTAACCTCTGAGCTGCCAGTGCATTTTCCACAAGTATGAGTCTGTCAAAAGTCTTGTAATGTCATTGTAATGTGAATTATTATGGCTCTGCTATAAATATTTCTAATGTGTCAGAAATTATCTTGATTTTAGAAGTACATTGCTTATAATTACATACCTTTTAAAAAATTTATTCCTGGAATAATCCATAGTATTATTGAATTACATGCTGCAAAATCATGAACTCAAAGTAAATGCCACCCCTATACCAATTCAAAAACACTACTTATAGCAGCAGTACTTCTTAGAGGAACTATGCTGAATTTTGTAAAAAAATATTTACTGTACATTTACATTTTTTATTTATTTAAAATGACCTATGGTACTTGGCCTGTGGCCTTGAGCCTATGGTCGAATCACAGCGGAGCTGATATTCAGTACAACAGCACTCTTGCTGATATTGCTCAATTATGCTGCATAGCATTACATATCTGTATAATTGATTGCGTAATCCAGTATGTTCTTTAATTTATCTGGTGCAATGTGTCTTTATCTCTTATGACAGTTCGTAAGTAAATACATAGCACATGGCCTCGTGTTTACCGTTACTCTGATATCCGCTGCTCTGTTTTGTGAGAATCAGAACCTGTTTGTTTTGCTCTCGCTCTTGCCTATTGAGTTTTTGCTTCCATCGAAATGGCCTCTGAGTATCTTTTGTTGATCACCCAGCAACACATACACATCAACGTGTCCAGAGGCTTTGAGAGAAAGCGGAAACCCAGCAGTGGGTCTCTCACGGAGGGTTCAATGCCTACCTGACTGCTTTACCAATGAAGAGTGGCCGCATTCTGGCCACCACAGTGTTACACATAAATGGGTGTGACATGATGGAGTTTTGTTTATTCTGCCTGGATGGTATAAAAGGACGATTTGGCTCTCTTTTTCTTTACTTGTGTAATATTCCCACAGCCATGTTCAATACCTTGCTCAATGAAACTATAGACAAATTACCCATGATCTGCTTGGCAGGAAAGTATGAAAGTATGTGTTTACTGTAAATGAAACTAAGAGTGAACGTCTTTGGCATTCTGGACATGTTCGGATTGTGTTTAAACTGGGAAAGAGGCAAAGCACTTATTATGAAAGGCTTCTCCAATTTCTTTAGTATGTGTGAATCCTTATTTATTCATTCATCTTCAGTAAGGGCTGAAGGAAAGCTAGTCAGGGTCATGGTGAATCTGGAGCCTAGGCATCTCACTAGGAATAAGACAGATGGAACTGCAGTACGTTGCAGTGTTCAAAAGAATGAACATAATTTAGAGATTTGGTTCTATATGGCCCTTTCAGTGATTGCCTATGGCTCAATGGCAGGGAAAAAATTAGAGTTGTTTGAGTTTCGTTTATTATTAAACATTATGTTTATGTTCAACCGGTTCCCGCCTCCTCCTTTCTGCCGAATCGGAGAATATTACACTGGTTCCGAAACCCGGGATTTGGAGGAAGACACTGTCATGGCATCCTCACCGCTGGAACCACTTCCATCAGACCCAACATCAGGCCCTCCTCCAGCTGTGGACCAAGAGCAACAGATCAAAGACCTGCTCAAGGCCCAGGCAGAGGACTGGTAGGTGCTCCAGGGCCTGGTGCAGCAGGCTGGTATTCTAGCTGCGGCCCCAGCAGCCACTGTGGCCATGCCCCACATCACCCTTGCCAAGATGTGACCCACAGGCCTTCTTGGAGCTGTGTGAGCGGTCCATGGTGGTGTGGTGCTGGCCTGAGGGTCAGTGGGTGGCCTGCCTGTTGCCGCTCATGTCTGGCGAAGCCCAGCTCATGGTCAAGCAGCTACAAGTTGCCAACATGCTGGAGTACTCAGAGTTCAAATGGTCGATTCTGTAGAGGGACGGCCGAACCCCAGAACAGCACCGTCAGCACTTCCAGTCGCTGACCTTAAGCAAGCTCAGCCGCCCATTTGCATTTACCCAAAAGCTCTGGGACACCTGATTGTTTTTCTGAGATAAAAACATGGATGAACAATAACTTTCTGTGCCTGAACAGCGGGAAAACCGAAGTTATTCTTATAGGCTCCCGTCATCAAATTCGCAAAGCTGCTTCACTGTCTCTGTTTGTTGTTGGCTCTGTTCTAGAGACCCAAAGTAAAATGAGGAACCTTGGAGTAATTTTTGATACCAGACTCACATTTGATTTTTTTCTTCAGAGCACTGTGAAGGCATCCTTCTTTCACCTCAGAAATATAGCTAGACTGCGCCCAATGCTAAACAGCTGAAAAGCTGATTAACTCATTTGTCGTCACTCGGCTGGATTACTGCAATGCCGTTTTACCTGGAGTCTACAAATCCACAATTAACAAATTGCAATATGTTCAAAACTCTGCCACCAGGATCCTGATGTGGACCAGGAAATGTGAACATATTACTGCTGTTTTGGAGTCCTTACACTGGCTTCCGGTCAGGTTCCATGTCAATTTTAAGATCATGATGTTGACATACAAGGCACTACATGGTTTGGCTCCACATTACTTATCTGCTATGCATTACTTACTTATCATCTCATGGCCCACTTTTATTGGCCAGGCATTTGTGGTGAATTGCTAAGGGGCTAAATCGATTTGCACCAGCATTTATCATCTGCAGACAGATAGGCTAGTCAAAAAAATTAATCAAACCTTACTGTACATTCATTCACAATGATATGCGGAATTGGGATAAGTGGTTAGACCCCTGTTATTAGCAGTATGAGAAGTCCTGCAAGCCTCTATGGGGTTCTCCCTGTTTGAATTATTGTATGGATGCAAGTCACATAGCATGCTCAATGTCATTCGGGAAAATTGGGAAGAGTGACTTTCAAACAGTAAAAACTAAGTTCAGTACATTCTTGCCTTGAGAGGAAAACTCTACACCTTAAGCCACATAACACAGAAGAATTTGCTACAGGCGCAAGAACATCAATCCTTGCTAGATAACAGAGGTGCTCGGCTACGATTGTTCACACCAAGAGATAAAGTGCTCATTTTGCTATGCCCATTGAGCTCTTATTTACTCACCAAGTGGCAAGGGCCCCTTGAGTTCACATGATGAGTCGGGGACACCGACCATGAAGTAAGGCAAATGGATAGAGGTGGGGCATGGCAGGTTTACCACCTTAATCTCCTCAAACCAAAAAGGGAGGCGGCTTATGTGGCTTTGGTGACGATCGTTCTCGAGAGGGAGAAGCTAGGGCCAGAGGTGAATCTAAAAATGGTGGTTCAATCCACCCCGGTCCCTTATGGAGACAACCTCTCTCTGTCCCAAATCATGGATGTTACTAAATTGCAGGTGGAATTTTGAGAATATTGAGACAACTACCGGGGTGGTGCCATGCAGCTGCCCCTATCGGCTGCCTGAACACAAAAAAAATTTGGTTCGAGACGAACTCAACGAGGCTTTGCTCAACATGGAAATGATCGAGGTGTCCTATGGTAACCGGAGCAGCCTGGTGGTTTTGGTTCCCAAGATTGACAGGACAATCCAGTTTTGTGTGGAGAATGCTGTGTTTAAATTCAATACGTAAAATTGATAAAACTCTAAATTTGACTCCAATATATCATGAAAATGGCCTTTTCCACTCTGCTTGGGTTACTCCAATTCGTAACCATTTCATTTGTTTCATCAAGGTGTGTTTTGGCAAAATTCAGATAAGCCTTAGGGTTAGTTTTTGTTTTGCTACACTTCCATGGATGCCATTTTTGCCCAGTGTCACGTGGAGTCATGAACAGTGACCTTTATTGATGCAAGACAGATCTGTAGTTCTTTTGATGTTGTCCTTGGCTGTTTTGTGACTTCCTGGATTAGTCATTGCTGTGCTCTTGAAGGAATTCTGGAAGGTCGGCCCCTTCTGGGAAGGTTCACTACTTTTGGAGATTAATGCTCTCACTGTGGTTCTTTGCAGTCCCAGAGTCTTTGAAATAGCTTTGTAACCCTTCCCAGACTGATGTACTTCTTTCAACCACCTTCCTTCAAGCAAAGACCCACATTTAAGCTGGTGGTACTCATCTTTCTAATCTTACAGAAAGAATTTATATAGTTATTAAATGAGGACAACTGTATATACTTTAGACTGAAACCCAGCCTAAGTGCTAGTGTGAAATGAATGTTCCAGTTAGTGTGTGAACCAACAAAATGGTGCAGAACATTTTGCTCACTTTGCGTTAAGCCAAAATAGACACCATGTCTCTGAATTACATTTTTTGGTTCTTTTTTTCATTATGTCTTTGTTAACATTCTGAAATATTTGGTATGTATGTACAGTCACTTTGGGGATGGCTGAACCCAGCTTCTTATGTATTTTTGCTGACAGCTTCACATGTTGACATATGTGACACAAAATTTTGAGATCTTAAGATAAAACTATCACCCGAAAAGAAGATCCTAGAAGCTACAGTGTAAACAAGACAGAAATGCAATGTAAGAGTCATAAAATCTTTCCCTGCTTAAATTTCTGTCAACCATTACACCACCCCACCCCCATCCCAGCTCTTCCTCTTCCAGACATAGACACAAAAAAATTACACTGTCACAGTTTCTTCCTCCAATCATTCAGCATTAGAAAAAAGGCTGCCACTGCTGTATGATCAGCTATAGTCAGTATTCTTGTGTCATTGCTCTCTAGTTGGTGCCCAGGAAAGGGAGATTAAATGCCTTCTGCAATTACGAGCTCGAATGCACAGTTCAGTAATCAAGTGTGCCGGTAACAGTTGCCAGACACCTGAAAGCTCAGTGCATGTCTTTAAATGTGCAGGGTAAAGCTGAGCACCTCATCCCTGGAGGGCACATCAACCAGATGGGGTTCTAAATGCTAAATTTCACTTAGTATTACCAGTAGGTTGGTTCACCCCTCATTGGCTGGCCATCTGGCATCATAATACTCATCCTTTCAGCTATTTCATTCCACTGAATTAGAAAAGCTATAAGATGATTCTTTGTAGCCTTTTATACTTTTCTCAGCACATTTTGTGTAGTGCTTGGCTCACTGCACATTTACCACAAATGTAATATTGCATTTCTGCATAGAATGTGTTTGTTTGTTTTACTTGATTTATTCACATGTATTCATTTGACAGATGCTTTTAGGCAATGGAAATTACAGGTAAGGCATGATTCAATTCAAGCTTAGACATCTTCGTGTTAAGGGTCTTGCTCAAAGGACCACACATGAGGAATATGGAAGCTCAAACATGAATTTGGAATACTTGAAGTATATTAATATATTAATGTATACATTTTTTGTCATTTTTTTCATACATTTACATTTTTGACAATGTATTTTCTTCATGTTCAACTTAGGGGTAAGGTTTGTCTTTTAAAACATATTATTCAAAATCATAGGTTACGATAAAATAAAATAAAAAATGGAATACAATCTCAAAAATACAGATTTTTATGTAAATTAGGTGAAACATTCCAGGGAAATGTAGATGCTTTCAGAGTGGTCAAACAAATAAAAGTTTTTATGTTCTACTAAAATAGCTTGTTTTCTACATTGATGCTAAACACTCAGTGTATTAGAATATGCCCAGCGTAAATTATTAGGGAATGTTCTAGTCTAAATTTAGACTACATTAATGTTAGTTTGTGGGTAAAAGTAAGCTGCTATTAGGAATTTAGTAGAATATATATTTCAGTAGAATATACAAGCTTTAGATTTACTTAACCCAAGATGGCAGATCGACCTCAGCTGAGCAGGATGGCAGAGCAACATGCTCAGTGGAGCAGGAAGGCAGAGCGACATTCTCAGTGGAGCAGGATGGCAGAGTGACATCCTCAAACAAGCAGGAAGGCAGAGCGTCATCAGTGGACGTCCTCAGTGGAGCAGGAAGGCAGAGCGACGTCCTCAAATGAGTAGGAAGGCAGATGACGTCCTCAGCCGAGCAGGATGGCAGAGCAATGTCCTCAGTGGAGCAGGAAGGCAGAGCCACATCCTCAATGAAACCGGTTGGCAAAGCAATGTCCTCAGTGGAACCGGATGGCAGAAGTTGGTTGGCCATGTCAGCAGACTCAAGTGCAAGCATAATGTCATTGTGACATTGACCTCAGACAGGAACAGGGTTTGGGAGGCCGTCTCTTCGACCTCAGACTCGAACTGGTCATAGGAGGTCCTCTAGCAGGAATTTTTCTTCTAGCAGGATCTTGACTTGGGAGGCCATCTCATGGACCTCAGAGAGACATTTGCCTTGACAGCCTGGCTCGTCGACCTCAGACAGGAACTTGGCATGTTTTATGACGTTCAGGTGTGGGGTGGTCTCTTCCACACTACAGAGAGATGGCTACTGTGCAGCCAGCAGGAGGCTCAAGGCGGAGCCTGAGGGGGAAGTGACATTCCCCACAAAGCTAGAGGGCAGAGTGATGCTCATTGAGATCTGAGGGAGGAGTGAAGTTCTCCACGAGGCCAGGGCCTCTGTGAAACATGAGGGGGAAGCGATATCCTCCATGGAGCAGGAAGGGGGAGCAACATACAGCGCAAAGCAAAGTTAAGGAGCGACATCTTCAGCAGAGCAGGAAGACAGAGAGATGTCCTCAGATAGCAGAGCAACGTCCTCAAATGAGCAGGAAGGCGGAGCGTCGACTTCAGTGGAGCAGGAAGGCGTAACGATGTCCGAAGCAGAGCCTGGCATATTGACATCCAAGGTGGGGCAAGAAAGAAAAGCAGAGCTCTTGGCCACACCGGGAGGTGCAACAACGTCTTAAGAGGAACAGGGAAATTGACCGGCATCCTCATCTGAACAGGGATACTGAGCAGAACCCTCAGACGAGCAGGAAGGCTGAACGACGTTCACCATCAACTTCGCGGACTGGATGAGATCCACAGTGGGGGAGGGAGGGTGGGAGCTTGTTCCAGCCTGGTTGGAAGGCTCCTCCTTGACATAGCCCCTGAGGGCTTACATCATATCGATCCACTCCTGATTGGATCGAATTAGGGAGAATTTCCCCTCCTTCTCCCACCTCGGTTTTTCCCTTTCATAAAGGGCATCTTGGACTCGGAAAAAAATCATATAGTGGAGGTTGAGACGGATGCAAGTGCAAACAAGAGCGTTACTAGAGATAGGCAGATAAATCCAAATCAAAAGGCAAAGGCGTGGTAATAAACATACGACAGGTCAGGCGATGAACAAACGAGCATAAACTAGGCAAACGAGAATTGAACAATGAGGATGAGAACAGGATCAAAACTAGAGAAACAAGGAACAAAGACTTGGTAGTGAGTTGAAACTAACACACAATACTTTGCGATGAACAGTGAGACACAAGGGGTTTAAATACTAAACGTAATTGGGGGAAAACACAGAACAGCTGAATACAATGTGACACGTTAGGGAAACAACCAAGGACCAAAGGGCAGAGACAGGACATAAACCACAACAAAACACGTGTCAAAAGTAAACAAAGTCATTGTTACTGAAACCAAGAAGCGTATGCTTGCACTTCGAGCTTCAGAGTGCGCTACATGCTACAACGCTACCGCGAGGGGAAATCGTGAGTGTTTGTAAGTTACCAAAATACACACACACACACACACACACACACACACACACACACACACACACACACACACAC
>JAOUWY010000001.1:22464482-22476783 GCA_025728095.1 Prietella phreatophila | reverse complement strand
AGCTGTACAGTGAGGTTGTGGTTGATTGAGGGACAGGCTGGGATGACGAGAAGCTCAGATTTTGCCAGGTTGAGCTTTAGGTGGTGTTCCCTCATCCAGACCGAGATGTCCGACAGGCAAGCAGAGATTCGTGCAGAGACGGATGGATCGTCAAGCTAGAAGGACAAATAGAGCTGGGTGCCATCAACATAGCAATGGTATGAGAAGCCATGAGACTCAATCACCTGCCCCAGAGATGTAGTGTAGATAGAAAAGAGCAGTGGATCCAGAATTGACCCCTGAGTAACCCCAGTTTCAGAAATACCTCCCCTCCACTATACCTTGAAGGATCTGTCTGAGAGATATTATTCCACCCAGCGCAGAGCTGTTCCGGTGATGCTCAGACTGGAGAGAGTTGACAGGAGGATCTAGTAGGTCGAGTAGGATGAGGACAGATGATCAAGAGGTTGCTCTTGCTAGTCATAAAGCTTCAGGAGGTTGTTCTGTGTGAGAAAATTGGTGAGTTGATTAAAAACAGCCCTTTCAAGAGTTTTGGAAAGAAAAGGGAGGAGGGAAACAGGTCTGTAGTTCTTAACCGCAGCAGCGTTAAGTGATGTTTTTTAAGCAGTGGGGTAATCCGGGCCTGCTTAAATGCTGTAGGGTATGTGCCAGTAGAGAGGGATGTGTTAAAGATGTATGCAAGTGCAGGTCATAGAGTGGGAGAGATGATCTGAAGAAGGTGAGATGGCATAGGGCCAAGAGGACAGGTTGTGGCACGACTAGAGAGGAGGAGTTTAGAGACATCAGTCTCTGAGAGAGGAGAGATGGAAGTCACTTGGGAGTTACATGGAGGAGGAGCGTGTCTGGTGTTGAGAACTGGTTCCTAATTGATGTAACCTTGCTGGAAAAGAAAGTGGCAAAGTCATATGCAGTGAGAGAGGTAGGGGAAGGGGAGGAGGGGGACAGAGAAGAGAAGAAAAGCTTTTGAAGAGAGTGCGGGTGATGGGAGAACTACCAATCTTCTCTTTGTAGTATGTGGCTTTAGCAGTGGAGATGCTACTGGAAAAAGAGGAGAGAAGTTTTTGATAAGTGGTGAGGTCAGTCGGATCGTTAGATTTACATAATTTCTTTCAGATGCTCTTTCATTTCTTTCAGATGCTCTTTCAGATGCTTTTAATGTGTCCCAGAACACATCTGCAAGTTGTCTGAGTGATCTTATCTAAAGTTGCACTTGACCCTGTTCACACCTGTCCATGCTGTACATGCTGTCTTCTACCTGCACTCGAGATGGGTACCAATTCTAAGAGATGAATGAGAGTGCAGAGAATGGGTAGGTGAAGTAACAGGGTCCAGTACAGTACAGTCAAGCTGAGGCATATAACATTAAAGCAGTTCCAGTGCATATAAAAAGTCTACTGTTAATGAAAGCAAGATAAATCATTTGGCAATAATATGCAACTCTACCTTACAAAAATGCTCCCGATCTGCCAAATGGTGAGGGGATCTCCTGTGCACATCCCTCTACAAGTCATTCCACAGGTTTTCAATAGGATTTAGATCTGGGCTTTGACTGGGCCATTTCAAAATGCTGATCTTTTTCTGAAGGCATTGCTTTGTTGGCTCGGCGTTATGCTTTGGGTCGTCATCATGCTGGAAGGTGAAATTTTTCTTCATCTAAAGCTTTCAACCTGCAGATTTTGTGCCAACATAGATGGAATTTGTAGCTATTTATGATTCCCCCTATCCAGAATAGAGCCCCGGTCCGTGCTAAAGAGAAGCAGCTTTCATGTATTATACTGCCACCACCATGCTTCACCATAGATATGGTGTTCTTTTGGTGATAAGTTTGTTTTTGAGCCAAATATATCTTTTATAATTATGCCCAAAAAGGTCTACGTTGGTCTCATCAGACTATAACACATTTTGCCACATGGTTTGGGGTCAGTGTATGTGTAGTATGGCAATTATTTTAGGTGGGCATGGATTTTTTTTTTTTCCTTCAGAAACTTTTAGATGTTTTGGTCTTGTCCTTTTGTCAATTTTGGAGAGATGTCCTGTTCTTGGTAATGTTGCTGCAGGGCCTGATTTTCAAATGCAAAATGTGAAGCAAAAATGTTGTCAAAAACAGGCATGGAGTCAGGTGATCAGCTAATCGGCAAAACAGAGCAAAAAACAGGAAAGAATGCACAGTTACCAAAGCCTCCAGATGCCTGGACAGATAAACATAGGATTATACGTCACTGTGTGTGTCTGCTGTGAAAGTAAAATAGTGTGAGTGCAATGATCAATAATCAGTTGTGATTGTGAGTGATGGGAGTTGTAGTCCATGTCGGCCATGTTTGTGGGCTGCTGTGTTCTCTGGGAAATGTAGTTCGACACTGATTACAGCATTGACATGACAATAGTGTGTGGGTGCAAACTGATATTGGGTATATACGAGGATAGAAACAGAACTGCAAAGTCATCTGTAACAGTTTAGATCACCATTTTCAGCTCTTGATGACATGAGCAAGTTAATTGTTCAAGCACAGGCCAGTTATTAACTAATGCAACTGAAAGAGTGTTTGAGAAGTTGCCAACCTCCATCACTGGTCATGTGAAATATCAAATTGTATATTTAATAAAGGAGCTGTTGTCCTATTGTAGCACTAAATACTTATGACACACCAGTCAGATTGTTCATAAATCAATAAATAACTTAATAAATATACAACTCTAAGCTAAAAAAAGATATAATTTTTCTTATCTTCATGTATTTATTCTTTTTCTTTTCAGGTGTCTGCTTTTCAAGCGGCCTACGATAAGTTATGTTCAGCGAGTGGAGCCACAGCTGTGCCATATTTCCTTGTGAAGTACTCTGAGGAGAACGTTGAAGTGGCTCTGCTGAAAGACTGGGGTTCATTCTTCACAGATCTAAAGAAGGTACAATTGAGACTGAAGATGTGGCCCGTACAGGTGGCCTATTGAAAACCACTGAATATCAACAATTACATAAAGTGCACTCTGGGAACAGATTGACTGAAATAGACTCTTAACCAGTCTTGAGAGAGGGAGTGACTGTCTGACTGTCTGTCTGTCTGTCTGTATTTCTTTCAACTAGAACATTAAATGTAATCATAAAATATGTGATCCCATTCATTAATCAAATACAAATTTTAGTCATTGGCAGATTGCTGTGGTTATACAAAAATAATACACCGTTTTATTATGGATTTATAATATATTATGGAGTTCCACCATGTATTATGGATTATTCATTAGAACCAACAACGGCAGCACCACTATTGGTCTTAAGTAAAAATATGGAGAATGGTATGAAGAGACTGAATTCTTTCGAATCCAGGCTTTAAAGGTTCATGAAACCTCCAGCTTTCAGCTGAAGTCTAACTCTCAATCTTTTTGAAAAATGCAGCTTGAATGGGCGTGGATGGCTGTGTGAAAGAAGGGAGGGGGAGGGGGCGTGGCAGGGAAAGGCAGGAGAGGAAGGGGGGGGCGAGTCTTCAGAACACTCACAGTAAAGATGATTAGTTACAAATTAGTACCTCATTTGCTGATATAGAAAAGTCCTCGGGACTGAGGTCCGCATCATTGTGTAGACTCAAACTGCTTTCATGAGCAAGTCTGAAGTCCACCTTTCTCCAATTCTCCTGAATAAACACACTCGAACGCTTACACCACTGAAACAAACACCGCCCCATTTTAACGCCTCTCATCTACTACATCTGTAGGAAAGCACCATATGCTGTCAGGAATAATTAAGAGACATCATCTTCTCATAGGATAAGAACACGCAGGCTCATGAATAATTATAAGACACCAGCACGTCATCAAAGTACATTGCCATGTGACGTGGGACAGGACGGGATTTTAAACCAGGAAGACGAAAATACCGGAAAAAAGCTCAAAATTAACCAGTTTTCTCCTACAGTTAAACTTAACAGATGCTAAGATTGTCTTTTGTGATGTACGATGCAAACATCTCTGTTAAAATCTCAGAAAATGTAGTTTAGTGTTTCATGACGCTTTAAATGCATGCAGCCAATCACTGACCGTTATATATCAAGTGATTACACTTGGTGAATTGCCATGTAGATGGTGTGTATTGGGACATGTCATCCACAGTGATTGAGAAGGCAGGAATGAAATACAATAGCAGGTGTAATAAACATGAACAAGATGGATGACTTTCTCAATTACTGATTTTCAAAACGCCTTCGGAGGAGAAACTAGAAGTCAATAGACTAAGCAAAGATCCAAATCCGATCAAAGTACCAACTGCGCAAAGGGACATACAACAGAATCGTATGTTTTGTGTGATTTGAACGAGAAAGTGCCAGAAAAAAACTGTAAATGCCACTTTTCTGTGTACTATGTTTGTTTTCAGAATTGACATGGTATGATTATGGACACTAAAAAATAGGAAGGATGGTGATGGTGTTGACATGGTACTGCCTATCTGTCCTTTATCATCTATTTAAATATACAGCAACTCTCCAACTTTTCGGATAATATCAAAGTTCCATAAATATTTGAAGACTGACAAATTGCTATTTTAGTTAGGTATATTGGATATACCGCAGTATACTGAATTTGAAATGAAATAATATTCCATTAAATCATGAACTCAAAGTGCAAACATTACCAAGTACACCAACAAGAATGGTGTTCCTCCGTTTTTAAGGGACCAAAAGTAATTAAAAAAAACTGACACGATCATAAATTGTCATTTTTAATACTTAGTTGGAAATCCTTTGAGACCCATACACATCACGAGACGCTAGGTTTCTTCTCTGTTGATGCTCTGACAGGACTCTACTGCAGCTGTCTTGAGTTTTTTGTTTCTATTTGTTCTTGGGGCGTTTTGCATTCAGCTAGTGAAATAGATGCTCAATAGGATTCAGGTCAGGTGATTGACTTGGCCAAACAACACTGCTTTTGTCAGCAGTGACATCATCAATAAATACATGGGAACAAGCTCTGTTGGTTGCCATATATTCCCATGCCATAAGATGAGATGGAATGCTTCAGATAATGAGCTGTTCTTTCCTTTCTCCATACTCTTCTCTGGCCATCATTCTGGTAAAGGTTGATCTTTGTTTCATCTCCCTATAGGATGTTATTCCAGAACTATACAGGCTTTTCTTTATTTCTTTCTGTCTTTTTTTGTTTTTATTTAGTATTTCTGAACTCTGGCTTCCTTTTTTTGAGGCATACCAATGGTTTCTCATGTGGTAAACCCTCTGTATTCACTCTGCTGTTGGCTTCTCTTCAGTGTTGACTTTGACCCACATATGCTTTTGGGGTTCCTGAGCTCACTCAGTAGTTCAGTAGTTGATTTGGCCACATCTAATATTTTTGCTATCTCTCTGATGGGTTTGTTTGGATTTTTGAGCCTAATGCTGGCTTGCTTTGCAGGCGGTAATAGATTTTTGGACTTCATATTGAGAGTTAACAGCAACCGATTCCAAATATGAAATACCACACTCGAAGTCAACTACACCCTTCTCCCGATTTCGCCCGTAAAAGCCCGAAATACTGCACTTGACATAGCTCATATTCATTATTTCATTTCAACTCTGATATTCTGTGTTACGCTCTTCATATTTATGGAAATGACTGTATCTCCAGCTTGAATATTTCACATTAGTTGAACTGGTTTGCAAACACTGTAAGGTTTGGTGTGAAATCTGCTTCTAACTTGTGTTTCCCGACTTGTTTTGAAGGTAACCGTGGGTGTCTATGACCCATGCACGCTGCCGCAACATCCTGGCTGGCCTCTCCGTAATTTTCTGATCCTCCTCGCCAGTAAATGGTGAATTCACACCATAACACTTCACAACATGTCATAACACATCCCACTGGCAGTATCGTTTATATCAACAAATCCTCACTACATTCCAGAACGCTGTTCAGTTTTAGCGAAGTACAAGAAATTTCATGCATACTGTATATCTATACTGAATATTACAGTTCCGCTATAAAAGAAGCCTTACATAGCAGTGCGTTTGCACATTCATTAATACGGCATTGATTGTGAGTTGTGTGTTTATAACCGATAAGACGGTGAGTCCATGGCTGTTTACGCTTGCAGTCAAAGCATGTGCCATAAATATATCCAACTCACTAGCAATATTGTAATTCATCTGTGCTGCGCTGTACTTAATGATGCCACTGTAACCGTGTGTCTGTGTGTGCGTCTGTATATATGTTGTAGGAGTTCACAGCTGGACGTGCTTGAAATTGTGTGCTTTAGAGACAGGACACTCCAGGGCTGTCGCTCAGTGCAGCACAGCCTTGTTTTTGAGGTCAAGCTTCCCAGTCTGTCCCTGTCTGCAGGTAATCTTCCTTCACGGCTGTCACACCCACACACATGGTGCACACTTGAAATGTTAATACAGGTTTCTGAACTACCTCGATAGAAAGGTTAAGCCTTCGTTGGATGCCTTGAGCCACAGAGGTAACATTTGAGACTTTCCCAGTGTTGCAACTTAAAAAATAAATAAATAATACAAAAATTCAACACCAAGCCAAAAAGTCCCTTATCCTTTAAGGCTTTTTAAAAGAGCCAATTCTCAACCTGTCCCTACTATAAAAGTCTTTTAAAGAAAATCTGTGAAGCAATGCTTTCAGAAGTACATTATTTTTTCTTCTATATATCAGATAGTTTACTTTTGATTTATCGAATCTGATCGTTTAGAGCAGCGGTTTTCACAGTGGGGGCTGTGTTTTAAAGACATCTTGCAAAAGGGGGGGCCTCGGTCAAAAATTAATGCCATTTGGGGGGGCCTTGCCCTGGAAAAGTTTGAGAACCCCTGGTTTAGAGATCGTTGATTCTTTTTCTTTAACAGCAGCCCTGACAGTAGTGCTGACTCTAGATCAAAACACAGGTTTATATACTGTAAATACACTTGTTCTAATACACTATTGTTTGTATAGCTAATTCACAGCAATCTCCACAATAATCTAAGGCTAAGGTTAAGAAATTCTTGCTATTTAACAAAGGAAAACATATAATACTTGATATGGTGAAAGTTTTCCATCAATTTGAAATAAACATCTCCTTACTGAAGAGTATGGGGCACCGGTGCTTTGTAATGGTTCATAAGGGGATGGACTATGCTCTTGCTGGTTTTTTGGTAACATGACAAGCTGAGTTTTTTGTATTATTACCTTCAGGAGAGGTGGGGGGGTGAAGGTGGTGGTGAAGGAACGTCTGTTTGTAACTGCTATTACATAGGCGATAACTTGTCTTGTGGACATTCCGTAACATTAAATGTAACTATAAACAGATAAAATGTGATGTGGTGTTTATTAATAAATAACAACTTTGGCTAATTGCTGTAGTATTTGCAGAATTCAAACATTTAATGATGTGCTGTTATAGGGAAAATAATTAACTGGTTAGTCCGAGGAGTTCAAAGAAACCAGAGAAATTGGATTAGATTATCAGTAGGTGGTAATCAATACAGCAGGAAGTTCAAACAGCATATGCAAATCATAATCTGTTTTATTTGTCATTTTAATGCAAGATTATTATTGTTAATCATTGTGCATTGTGGACTTGTTTAAAGTTAATCTGTACCAAACTAGATAAACCTTTACACGTAAACCTTCTATGACAGCTAGCGGTTTTCTTTTTTTTTTTCACCTATATGGCCTTTGAATCATCTCTGAGTACCTACGAGGAGTAAGAACTAAGATTACCTGAAATGAAAACAGGAATTGTCTTCTTGTTTAAAAAGACCAGCCTTGCCTTCAAAAGCTCAGCAAATCCTGTTCTGTTTTCTGACAGAAAGCAGTTTATCAACTGTAGCCATTTTTATTGGTTGCTACATTACATTCAAGGTGGAAACAGATCTGATGTTATTTATTGGTTTCTTTTATATCACAAAAACCTAATCTGCAATTTTAACAAGGGCGTGTATATTTTTTATATCCACTGTATTTTCAGTACCTGACCATCACACCCAAATGTGGTTCTTCTCTAAACTGTTGCTACAAAGTTGGAAGCACACATGGTACACAGTGTCTTTGTATGCTGTAGGATTACAATTTCCCTTTGCGGGAACTAATAGGCCAAAAGCAGTTCCGGCATGACAGTGTCCCTGTGCACAAAGTGAGGTCCATGAAGACATGGCTTCCTAGCTTGGATTGGAAGAATTCGAGTGTCCTACACACACAACCATGACCTCAACCCCACTGAACACCTTTGGGATGAATTGGATTATAGACTGCGTACAAGACCTCATCACCCAATATCAGTGCCTGACCTCAATGGACAATTCCCTACAGCCACGCTCCAAAATATATTAGAAAGCCTTCCCAGAAGAGTGGAGGTTATAATAACAGCAACTAATTCTGGAATGGAAAGTACATATGAGTGTGATTATCAGGTGTCCACAAACTTTTGGCAATGTAATGCAATTCCAGTACTTGTTAGTGCCAGTGAAAAACAAAAGACGCTAATATTATTATCCAAACAGGTCTTAGTTAATTGACTGCATTTAGGCTATGACGAATATTGTGTACATTTTAGATTTTACTCTGAACTGTCCCTTTAAATTTGGAATTAGCCAGAGCTTTTTTTTTTTTGCCCTAATGTCAGAATAAGATTTTATACATTTTTGTTGGTTATGTTGCTTTCTCTAAAACTCTTTTCCACAGCTCAAAATTGACAATTGAATTGATTTTACAACTAGCAGCTAAAATAATTGATTAGCAATTAAGACAGTCTGTAATTACTAAAGTATTTTGTTTTTCAAAGCTTGTCCAAAGAGTGTGGGCTGGGAGAAGAACCCCAAAGGAGCAGTGGGACCCAGAAGTGTCAATCTCAGTGAATGCATGGACCCGAAAAGGTATTGTACAATAATTAGTATATATTTAACTATTTAATTATCAATTAATGAAGCAGAGCATGATCCCCTCCCTTTGGAGACTGGGACGCAGGGCAGTATTCCAGCATGATTGCGACCCCAAACGCACCTCCAAGATGACCACTGCCTTGCTAAAGAAGCTGAGTGTGAGGGTGATGGACTGACTAAGCATGTCTCCAGACCTAAACCCTATTGAGCATCTGTGGGAAATCCTCAAACAGAAGGTGGAGGAGCACAAGGTCTCTAACATCCACCAGCTCCGTGATGTCGTCATGGAGAAGTGGAAGAGGACTCCAGTGGCAACCTGTGAAGCTCTGGTGAACTCCATGCCAAAGAGGGTTAAGGCAGTGCTGGAAAATAATGGTGACCACACAAAATATTGACTCTTTGGGCCCAATTTGTACATTTTCACTTAGGGGTGTACTCACTTTTGTTGCCAGCGGTTTAGACATTAAGTTAAGTTATTGAGTGTTGAGTTATTTTGAGGGGACAGCAAATTTACACTGTTACACAAGCTGTACACTCACTACTTTACATTGTAGCAAAGTGTCATTTCTTCACTGTTGTTACATGAACAGATAAATATTTACAAAAATGTGAGGGGTGTACTCACTTTTGTAATATACTGTATATTGTCATTACTGTCTTGAACCCTATTTGGATTGTATTGGTTTCACACGCGGAGATGGAATAATGTCCTTAACATGAGAGTATGTGTGGGATTTTATTCCTGTTTGAATCCATCATGGTTAGTTTTATGGTGTGCACATGTGTGCATCTGGAACTTTAAGGTGTATTTTACCATCTATAACTAAGCAGTAGAAATAACCCCAGGCAATTTATATTCTGTCCAAATTCACGTGTCAGTAAAGGTCCCTATGTATCCTCTGGGAAAAGAGGTTTTTCTAGCATATTGAGTTCCAAGGAACAGCTTTTGAACAGTCATGTGACCTAATATTGATCAACATGTGCAGCCACAAGTCCTTCAGCAAGCACTACAAGTCAAAGCAATTAGTTTGTTTTCAAATGAGATGTATGTAGTACACATGAAATTTACATCGTGAACACATTCACATCTCTATTTATTATACAGAGATTGCTTATTGTGTGAAATAATTACTACAAATAACGTCTGGCAACTTCACATAAAGGACACACAGATATGTTGCCTAATATGCTGTTGGTACTTGAAGTGCCACTAAAACAGCTCTGACCTGCCGAGGCATGGACTCTATAATAACTTTGAAGGTGTCCTCTGGTATCTGGGACCAAGATGTTAGCAGCAGATCCATCATGATTCCAGTAAGTTGCGAGGTGGAGCTGCAGGTTCCTCAACCCATCAAACACTTGTGGCAGGATGCATTATCCTGCTGAAAGAGGCATTTGGGAATAGTATTACCATGAAAGGTGTCCATTTGACGTCCACATGAATGGCCAAACCAGAGGGTTTCCTGGCAGAATATTGGCTTGTGAGCCCAACACCATGTAGCTGGTTCATGGTTTGTCCCTCCTCAGAACACAACACTGTCTATAGGTTCTCACAACTACTGATCAGGACCACTCTACAAGCCTTGCTGTTTTAGAGGTACTCTGACTCATATGGATTTGACCTTTGTCAAAGTCGCTCAGGTCTTAACGCCTGCTCAATTAACTGTTTGTGTACCGTCTGTTCCAGACCTTGTTATGAGATAATCAACATCATTTCTTTCATCTGAGAGTCATTGTCATTTTGGCTCATTGTATCATGTCCATAAAATTTATCCCAAACAAATAGTAGTATAGAGTCAGTATGTGTAAAGAAAATTGTGTTTGTGTGTGTGTGTGTGTGTGTCTCAGGCTTGCAGAATCATCAGTCGATCTTAATCTGAAGTTGATGCGCTGGCGGCTTGTCCCCTCTCTGGATTTGGATAAAGTTGTGTCCACTAAGTGTCTCTTGCTTGGAGCTGGTACACTGGGTTGCAATGTAGCAAGGACACTCATGGTGAGAGATTTAGTTTAATTTAAGGCTGCTCAACAAAATTCCTGTCCTTTATGTAAAGACAAAATAATAAATATCTAACTACACAAAGAGTGACATTTTAATATTTTAAATGCCTTTTTTTTATGTCAGACTCGGCTTTCTTTATAGACTCACAATTACAATATACAGTCAACTTTATAACCGTTTGCACCTTTGGCAAATATTTTTAACAAAGCCACATATCACAATTATTGGCACTCCTGCATTTAGTACTATGTGTGATCTCCGTTTGCCAACATAGCAGCACTGAATACAGATTCTCTCCAGATCCTTCATCGTCTAAAGGTCTGTCTTGTAGACTCTTTACTTCAGCTTTTATCCAGGGGACTGTAAAGTCAGAAGCTGGATTCTGTTTTCATTGAAACATTTTTGTGCAGACAAACAATAAGACCCAGTTCTAGTCAAAGTATAATAGTATAGGAACCTCCAGAGTTCCTTAAGAATTCCTTAACGCTTAGCTGATTTAAAAATAAATAAATGGGAGCGTGCTTAAAATACACTTTGTTCATATATTTTCTTCATTTAAAGATTAGATTTCTCATGTTTTCCGTGTGAGATTAAGCTAATTCAAGTTCATGTTAATATTTCTTAATCTTTAACCAATAAATGATGCTGTAATTCTGGACCTGACCGCATGTTGTGTAGACATTAAAACAAGATTCAAGCACTACACTGTGGACTTTGCTCTTCACACTGGGTCTGAATTGTATCGGAGACATCATTGTGCCACTGTAATATACAAATGGATTCAAACGATCTGAATCATGACGTACAACACGCGCATCCGAATATCTGATTCAGTGTAGCCAGTTACGCATAATTATAACTTAAACATGTTTGAATGAAATTCCTCTGATAAATCTCTGCACAGTTGTCTTGTTAAGTAAAGAGAATATCCCGGGCTACTTCAGTGAAACTACATGTACAGCAGCAGAGATATATGATACACATGATACATGACACGGTTCACGAATATGTTATCTAATAATTATATGCGTTCTTTTATAATAGTCCAAAAAATATAATGTAAAACTAGGCCTTTCATGATAACTACTATTGTTGGAAGATATATTGTCCCAGAAATAATTGCAACAAACTATTATTGTCATTTTAACACTATTTTATGCCACTGATATAACGGTAATAATACCGGGGCCAGGTGTGTGCGGAGTTTGCATGCTCTCCCCGTGCTGCGGGGGTTTCCTCCGGGTACTCCGGTTTCCTTGCCCAGTCCAAAGACATGCATGGTAGGCTGATTGGCGTGTCTAAAGTGTCCGTCGTGTATGAATGGGTGTGTGTGAGTGTGATTGTGCCCTGCTATGGACTGGAACCCTGTCCAGGGTGTTCCCTGCCACATGCATAATGTTTAGAGGGTGTCAACTGATGCATTTTTTCATCATTTAAATCATCAAGTGATGATGATCATTTT
>JAOUWY010000001.1:22447906-22464382 GCA_025728095.1 Prietella phreatophila | reverse complement strand
CCTGCCTTGTGCCCAATGCTTCCTGGGATAGGCTCCAGGTTTCCTGTGACCCTGAAGAAGGAATAAGCGGTATAGAAGATGGATGGTAATATAATAGCATAATAATATAAGTACACACTTTCAAAGAGCAATTAACTTTTTTCTTTTCGGACATTGGAATTGGAGTGTCACAAAAGTTGTATTGTATTTTTGTCATGTCATAGTATTTATTCATTTTTGTTCATTTTACTCTGACTAAAATGGCACTGGATATTAGTCAACAGCATTTTAAACAAAATATTCACACATTTTTATAAATGAACTTAAACATCCATCCATCCATCCATCCATCCAGTTTCTTCAGGGTCACCAGTATATGTTTCTGTTCAGCTAGAGATGTTCTGACGTTTATCTTGTCTCTAGGGTTGGGGAGTGAGACACATCACATTTGTGGACAATGCAAAGGTCTCCTACTCGAACCCAGTGCGTCAGGCTCTCTATGAGTTTGAGGACTGCCTGAGTGGAGGGAAAACTAAGGCCTTGGCTGCAGTGGACAGATTAAAGAAGATCTTCCCCGGTGTGGTGAGGCAATTTAAATACTTATTTTCTGTCCAGCATTTCATTTCTGCTAATGCACATTTCAAATGTCCCCTCATGCCTTGTTTGGCCAGGCTTTGCCTTTCTAACTGCCTTCAGGCATTTTCTTCCCCTCTTAGTACTTTGTCTAGATATCCCAGTTAATGTAGTGCCCTCCAGAATTATTGATACTCTTCAGTGAATGAGTGGAAATTCATATATAAAAAGAATAACACATGCAATAATTTTATGAGCAGAAACTCATACAATTAATACAGTTTGTGATGCTTGCTCTTTCGAGGGACCTTGGTCCACATTTCTCTTACAGAACATTTGAAGCTCCTTTATATTCTTAGCTTTGTG
This sequence comes from Prietella phreatophila, assembly GCA_025728095.1. Classification (NCBI taxonomy): domain Eukaryota; kingdom Metazoa; phylum Chordata; class Actinopteri; order Siluriformes; family Ictaluridae; genus Prietella; species Prietella phreatophila. The sequence goes on along the minus strand of JAOUWY010000001.1, from coordinate 22,463,464 downwards.
CATGTGGATTTTCCTGTTGATTTTAGACCACAGGTTTGTAATCACGTTCAAATCCATCGACTTATTGAAATCTTGGTCTGTGGCCGAGTCCGAACCTCCTGGCAGAGGCATCCAGGCTGAAATCTCCTGGTACTTAGTAGAATTCATGATGTCATCAGTATTCACAAGAACCCCTGAACCATCAGCCGCAAAACTTCCCCAAAGCATTACTGATCCACCACCAGATCCTTGTATGAAGTCCCTTTTTGTGGCTAAACATGCTGCTGGTGTGCATGACCTAAAGGTCTGATTTCGTTTGAGGCTCCTTTCTTGGAACGCTCCCTAACAGTTTCTTATGACGGTAGGAATTTTAAGGCACCTTTTGGACCCATAAATCTACCAAAATTAAGGCCATTTAATACCTTTCCACCATATTAAAATGGACCAAATCTAAAAACTTTTAGACGCATCTTCCTCAATCTTTTTAAAAAATTTTTTCCAACCCATGCTGCAACACACTCAGTCATAACTGTGTTCTCAGTTGTACTGCATAAATTAGACCCTGTGTAATTTTGTTGCCAAGCAACAAGGCCATTTCCTGTGTGTCAGCAGCATACTTGTATCCCTATGCATAATCAATGCAACGGCGAAGAAGCACTACTGGTGGGACTGCGATTCTGAGCCAGGCTTTGTGTAGGAATGTTGTTTACGTTTCAGAGTTTTCATTTCCTCTTCCAACAATTCAATCGTCTACTTTATCCGCCTCTCTCATTTGAGTCCATCTGTTCAACCACCATTTCATCAAACTCCTCTTCTCCTGAAAGTCTCATACTTATTCACGCTCAACAGCTTTCAGAAGATGTCAAACTGTAAGCCAATACATTTTGGAGTGGGGGAAATAAATGAAATGTGTGTGTGTGTGTGTGTGTGTGCACAAGGACCAAAGAAGTCTAATACTCACAGAAAAGTTATGTTGCTCTGAAGAATTATTTGTACTGATTGTTTATGTATATTTCCGCCTCTAAAACAGCACTTGAGAGCCTCCTTCTGGTCTGGTCTAGTTTATTATTCGTCCTGTTAGTGTTGCCTGGTGTATTGTTTTCTATACTGGAACCTTTGCAGTGTACATCCCTCCATCAGGTGTAGAAAGCTTATGCCTGTAAATGCGTAAACCAACAAGACCGCATGCTCAATGCCAAAATGTTCATTTGAAAACTTCCTGTTTGCCAGATCAATACCTCTCTTGTACAAATTTCTGCTAGCAAAGCTGAGATCTTCAATCTGATGTTAGTTCTAATTGTTACTGTAACAGATATTTTGTGTTGAAGTTAATTTTCTGTGTCCATGTTAGGCATGTATTCCTAATAAACAAATAAATAAATAAATAAAATAATTATATCAAGATTATATTGATAATGTTAATATTTACATTGCAATATTACTTTTTTAATTTTTGAAATTAGTCACCCTGCATTTGAAAGTGTACAGTATTTATAATCAATCCTTTTGGGAAAATGAATGAGTTAATGTTAAAATTGTCATTGGACAATTGACACAAAGTTATTGCGTCAAAAAATATCACAGGCGATCACATTTTTCGGTGTGTAAATATAGGCTTTGAAGCAATGAGAAGTAGGGGTGTGACAATACACTGCAGTCATGATTCCATTCAATTCCATTCACGGTACTGGCTTCACGATTTTGATTCGATTCACTTCTTGGAATATTTTGAATCAAGCAAAATTACGACTCAAAAGACTCTGAAAAGAAAAGATTTTTCTAAATTTCTGAATTATTAAACAATGCAGAACATTGTGCATTTTTGGCTGTATGAAACTAAAAACAAAAAATATGTATGAATAGAAATTGTGAATAAAATGTACTACAGGTTCACCATATTTTAATAATAAATAAATAAATAAATGTGTAAATTCTCCCCAAATTTTCGAGCAACTAAACAGTGTCTGACCGAAACATGGAAGAAATGAAGCTCCATAGTTGGCTAAAATGCCCGATTTCTGTGAGCTTTGGTGTAATTTGAAAGCTTTTAAATACTTATGTGGACTCGTATAACGCATAATAGGTGTTGGTCTTTGCAATCCGGAGCTATCGGGCTATGAGGCGTCACAAGTGCAGATCTCGCAGACTCTGCAAAAGAATGCAATCACGTGACCAGCATGCTGTCTATATATTTTAGCACTATGGGTTGCTCAGATTGGGACCTACTTGTGTTCAAAGGGCGCAGCTGCATTACATCCATATTTCTTGAATTAAGTGATGTGAATTGTACATTTCCCCAATGCATAGCATCACATTTTGGCATGGTGTCACAATGTTTTTTGACCCCTCTACTGAAAAGGGTAATGGTGCATGTAGGATTACGGGGGTTTCTAATTTGCATATTCATTGAATCAGGGTTTTTTTGATGGGGTGAATGTGTAAGCACTTCTGATCCTTCTGTTGTCCTATGAAAATATTTCGAAACTGCAATTTCAAGCAATTTATAATTTAAATATAGGAACAATTAAAATTGATCTTCAAAATTTAATGCTGACTTTAAATTAGTCGAAATCAGAAAGCAATGATAGAGATCCCTGTCAAACTTTCCAGGGGTAGATAAAGATAAAGAAAAGTGTCAAACTTGCACATTAAAGTGCAGCTATAAAGTGGTCATGACAATAAAAATAGACCTTCTTATTAGTCTTACTGTTACTGAATCATTTATAGTCGTTGAATAATGTGCTTTAAGATTAATAACTGACTAATAATTTTTGCTCAGTATGACGTACCGATATTTTTTCATATTAGGAAAATTGTCTAAAATTTGCTTGCCTTAAAATATTACAAATGATTACATGTGTAAAGATAAACCTTATTATACTCACTGTGGCATGCCCCCTATATTGGAGAAGGCCAGGTATAATAATGATCTATATTATCTTAATCTATTATCAAAACTGTTTCTGAACACTAGAACTACTTTGAACAAGAGAACTAGGCTGTAATAACGTGCATTATTTTACATGTAAAACATGCTGTACTCCATTCGTCTTGCGTTCTAAAAACATTCACATGCGAATTATGCAAATTAGGATGAAGGGCACGTCTCGTTATCCATAACATTGTTCAATCTCCGGCTCACAGCCCTTCACTGAACAGAGCAGACTCGGAGAGAGGTGTGTGCAGTGGGAAAGCAAGACCTCGCGCTTGCAGGACAGTACTGACCACATTTGGAAAGGTTTTTTCCAAAAAGTCGCTAGATAATATCGCTAGGCGAATTATTTATTTATTTATTTATTTATTTATTTGGGGGGGGCAAAAAAAGCCGCCAAGGGGTCTGAAAAGTCTCTAAGTTGGCAACGCTGGTCTGCACTGACAGCTAGATAAAAGGCAGACTAAGCTTTGCCTCTCCCCAGCAAAAAGAAAATACAGAGGGAGAGGGAATGCGGGCTTTTTCATTTATGCACATTATATCTGAAAAGCAACAAAATACACAGAGTACATAAAAAGATGCCCTGTCTGTTTTTTTTGTTGTTGTTGTTTTCCTTTCTTGAAAACAACTTGTGCCCCCCTTCCGATCTCTCCGCGGGTTGAGAACCACTGCTCCAACTCTAGCTAGTGTACGATGTCTTTGAATTTGCATCATTATAGTTGCATAAATTTAGCTAAATTGTGTGCACAAAATATGAACAATCAAAGAAATTCTAACAGTTTCAGACTTGCATATGGATAGCTCAGGGGTGAGTTGCAGCAGCAGAATTGTGAGTCAGGGTGTAAAGTCTTAAGCCATAGGTAGTTTAAAATTAGCGTGTTGTAGAATTTTGATTGCACTACATACATACTTAAGTTATGTTGTAGTAATTGGGCATAAAGTGATTGATCATCAAAACACTAATGTATTTCACGATCACCAGCCAAAGCCAAATGGCTGATAGAAAAATGTCTATGTACTTTTACAAACGGTATATTTCAGCAGGGTGACCATGTTTGGTGACATATCTCGGTTATCTTGTTTGATGTATATATGATGCAGAATATATAGGAAATTGGTTGCCGTTAAAGATGGCGCTGCAACCATTTTGTTTCACCATCTGCAAACGAACCACCACACAGAATATGAGTATGAAAAGCGCTGAGAGTCAGCTGTCCAAGACACTTCTAAAACGGCCGTGGTACCAGAACAAAAACACACTTACTCAGCAAAAAAGTAAATAAATAAGACATCTTTTCCTTGTTTTTCCATTAGTAAGCAACAATTAATATCCTAATTAAAACAGTGAGCTAGTATAACAGTTTTACAAACACATTTTTGAAGGATGCAAAATATCGTCTACTACTTATTGTTCTCAAAAAATCCCAGAAAATATCGCACACCTCTAGCATGTGGTATTGTACTCTTATTTGGCATGTTCGGCACACTGTAACGTTTCAGTCCACCTCTTACTGGCTGTCAGCATCGTAACTACCAAGCCAATGTGCTCCCTTAAACCAGACTTTAAAGACTTGGGAGAATCTTCCAATTTTTGCTTGACTGTAACTATTGCTGTTTTTATAGCTAAGTTAATACGCTATTATGTTAGCTGCTCACCTAACAGCGTGCTTCGGAGAAGCATTTTTAACAAAAAATGGGGGGGGGGGCCTTTTACCAGATAACGAGGAAGAAGAGTTTACTTTTTTAAGTTTAAATGAGTAGTACATCTAATATACAGTGCCCTCCACTAATATTGGCACCCTTGGAAAATATGAGCAAAGGCTATAAGAAATTGTCTTTATTATTGAACCTTTTGATCTTTTGTTCAAATAAATCACAAATATACTCTGCTCACATGGATATCAAACAACTGCAACCAAAACACAGGTTTATTCATAAAAAATATCTTTGTAAAATATAGGTGTGCAGCAATTATTGGCACCCTTTTCAATACTTTGTCAAGATAACTGCTCTGAGTCTTCTCCTATAATGCATGATGAGGTTGGAGAATACATGGCGAGGGATCTGAGACCATTCTTCCATACAGAATCTCTCCAGATCCTTCAAATTTCATGGACCACGCTGGTGGGCTCTCCACTGTATGCGTGTAATATAAGCAGTATTTTATGAAGAATAGAATACATTATTATGTTGTCTGTTGAATGCATTCATATATGAACTGTTTTGGGCAGATTTTTCCCTTGTTTTTTATTGTTAATTAGTATACACATATTCAGGTTTTTTTTTTAAATATATGTTTAAAATCTTTATGGAAATACATATACTTTATTTCCCTAGTAAAGCTTATGGGTATGGAAACTATGCAAACAGATACCTGACAGTAATTGCAGCATTTCAAGTTAGTGATAAGGTACATAATGCGTGTAGAGGCAGGCACAAAAAACACGAATTTAGTCTTTTGAGTGCTCGATACTGATGAATGGTGCACTGTATGACTAGTGACAGCTTGTCTTTCAGTGAAGATTATATGGTGTATAATTCAGGGTTGCATCAAGCGGGAGCCACGCAAACTGTGAATTTAGCCAAAATCTTTAAAAAGTACAATCCTAACTGCAACCCAAGTTGTCATTACAGCATAAACATGTCTTACGATACTGTACCAGCTGAATTATCACGGTACCACACATTATTGTTCATTCATAAATCAAATATACAAAATAAACCAAATTTACAGAAATACGTAGATATCAATGAAAACGGACTAACTGAATTTTTCCCTCTGAATATGTTTACATTTATTGATGAGAATGAAGAACTGGCATCCAATTCGCAAGCATGTGTGCCACATATTTCTATATATTGTTCCCTAGAGCAATGAAATCATCTAAATGGAAATTTTCCTCAGAGAACTAATGAACGCAACATTAGAAATAAATACCTTTTAATTTAGAAACGAGCTCCAAAAAAAAAATCATCATCAAATTGGGAAAGTGAACTCGCTTACCATCAAACACGGCTATGTTTAATATCTCCACACAGCAGTTAGCATCATGTTAGCTCGCTTTGGCTAATTTTAGTTTTAATTTTATTTACACACAGCACTTAAGGTTAGCTCGCTTACTAGCAAACAGGAAATCTTTACAGATTAAGGTAAATAATTTCAGTTAAATGAAACCATTGTGTATTTTGCAAAAGCAGTGAGGTGTTATTTTAATGAAAATAGTATTATAATACTAGTATATGCTCTATATCTACAGTCTCTGTGCTGCTAGCCAGACTATCCATGTAGACAGTCAGAGTGATGTAAAACCTCATGCTCATGTTGGATTTATTCTTTAAGTAGTGCTGACTCAAGTTCCTGGAAATCACAATTTTTTTTTTTAAATTGGGATTGAAATTTGAACCAGACTCTGTCTCATCATGAGATTACTTCACTGACTCACGTCGGACAGGCCGCCATCAGGAATTGATACAAGTTAAACATTTTTGTTCTTACCGGGAATGAATTATTGACACTAGAGAAACCTGAGCTCTGTGGATTGCCGTTTTGTGTTTTATGGACGGAGAGTTTTCAGCTGAAGCATAACCAAATGGACCGAAAAGCCTTTCTAGCCAAATCCTATTTTGCATTTAACAATAGAAAAAATGTCCTGGTATGTGTGCATCAGATCATCTATGCATTTCATGTGAAATGTTGAGCTTAAGCTGAGTGGAAATTTGAAGCTAACTGACAGATCACATTATTAAGTCTAATTCATCCGCTGTAACTCGTTCTGGAATAATCAGGAACACCCTGCAAAAGCTGAAATATTCGATCAAGCTCTCATGGGAAGGTGATAAGAATTTAGTCATTTCTTCTAGTTTCATGTGGTCTTTTATAATGGTTAGCATTTTAAAGTAGGTTTTGGGCATTTGGTGAGATTTACAAGGTGATCACATCGTAGATAGTCCCTAATGTGATCACGGCTACTTCATTAGGAGCACCATACTAATACTGACAGGATTGGAACCTGAGATTTGATGGTTTGTGAATTCTGAGATGTTTTTCTGCTCACCACGGTTGTAAAGAGAAGGTATTTTAATGAACGTAGCCTCCCTGTCAAACCACTCTGGCCATTCTCTTATAACCTGTCTATTTAACAGATCATTTCCGCCTGCAGAACTGTGTGAAAATCCCAGGTGATCGACAGTTTTTCAAATCTTCAAATCAGCCTATCGAGTACCACCAACCATGCCGCGATCAAAGTCACATTTTTCACCCATTCTGATGTTTGATGTGAACATTAACTGAAGTTCATGATTTGTATATGTATGATTTTAGGCATTGCACTGCTGCCAAATGATGATAATTGCATGAAAGTGTACAGGTGTTCCTAATAAAGTGTATGGTGAGTGTATATGGAGGTGCTAAAGAAAAGTGGCCATATATAATTAGTCTTTCTTAATGTTTTTCTTGAATACTTGTTTACTCATTTCATTTCATCTTCCACAGGCCAAGTTTAGTTTCACTACTGAAGAACTTGGGTACTTATGACATCAGGAATCAAGATTAATAACTTGCTAATGCGAACAAATTAAAAATGACACTGCAAAAGCGGAGGAAATGACTCATAACTATGAAATATAGCGTTCTAACTTTTCATCACACATAAAATAAATTTGAGTATAGATACCATCTTAATTTTTTTCCAACATGTTTAATGTGCTAAATAGTCGGTCCCTCCAGGATTTGACGATTTTGTGACCACAGAAATGAACGCAAAATAAAGATTGAAAGGATCTTTTTTTAAAATTACTGCAGATTTTCTGCAGATTTCAGCCAAGGTGTGTCATGTGACTTCATCACCACGTGCATTCAGCCAAAGCCCTCTTCGATTCACGTGCGTTAAACATGAGTACAGCTAAAGGGTCTCGTTTACCAACAAACATTACTGTGAAAGACCGTGCAAAACAATATATTGCAATTTCGCCAATTCAAGTAGTTTTCCGCAAAAAAAGCACAAAAAACTCACAAATTTTGACAAAAGCTCCAGCAAAAACAAGCAACAAAACTCCACAAATTCTTGTACGGCCTGAATAGAATGTGAAAATAGTGTGCAGCTGCTATTTCCTGTAGTGGAGTAGCCTGATATATACTAGGTTATATGATAGGTTTCTTTTGTATGTCCCCCGAGCTCGTTTAAACATTAAGGGGATAGAGTTTTTCAGTCGCCGCCCCTAGTTTATGGAATCAATTGCCAGTGGACATCCATTTTACATTTACATTTTATGGCATTTGGCAGACACCCTTATCCAGAGCGACTTACACTTATAAAACTGAGTAGTTGGGGGTTAAGGGCCTTGCTCAAGGGCTTAACAGTGGTAGCTTGGCAGTTCTGGCGCTTGAACCCCTGACCTTCTGATCAGTAACCCAGAGACTTTAACCACTGAGCCACCCCTGTCCCATCTGCCTTGCACCCTCAGTTATATTTAAAAAGAGACTGAAAGCACATCTCTTCTCCCAGGTGTTTTTAATCAAATTTTTACTTATTGTCTGCCTTTATTCTGTTTTCTATTTCGCTTTTATTACTCTGTCTGTTCAGCACTTTGGTCAGCTTCGCTGTGTTAAACGTGCTATATAAATAAAATTTACTTACTCTTTTAGAGTACGTAATTTGGGATATAGTAATAGTTTATTAGAGGTTAAGGTTGGGGTTAGCTTTAGGCATAGGTATTGCATTATTTAGCTATAGTAAAATTCAGTAAAAAATCAGGCATAGACCTGACAAAGATTGTAATTCCTATTTGTGAGTCTGTATGGTTTTCAAGCAGTTCTCACTCCAAAATCCCCACGTCCTCCTCTGCATAATTCTTGCTTGTTCATTCTGGTGAATTAGACTTCTGTTTACACGCTGCTCATAATTTATTGATGTTTCCTGCATTGATCGCCTCCTCCTATTTGGCTAATGAGCAACTCATACTTTACCTTTGCAAAACCCCTGTGTGATTAGAGCTAATTACACTCTGCTCTTATCTCAGCCAAAAATAGTGCTCTAGTCCTCGCCAACCTGCTCTCACACACGCACACATATTGCAGAAGCCTCCTCAGGGTAATACTCATTTCGGGAGTGTTGAGACATCAGAATGTGAGCGATGAATGAGTCACTAATCACTTCAGTCTCATTTGCGTCATCTTTACGTAATTAAAAAAAAAATAGATAAATGATTTTCACATTACAATTTGAATGTATAATGAAAGGAAGTGCACAAGATGTAATGGAACTATTATGCAGACCTGAATAGACATCATTAATTACTCTGTCTGTGATTTATTTACCCAACAGTGTATATGAAAAGCCATGCAGTGATAAAGTGGCCCACTTTAATGCAGTCAGGCTGCTATTAATAGTCCAAAAAGCCATATACAAGTTAATTTGCATCTTGGCTTGTGTATCTTTATTTATCTTATCTTTACTTTCCAGACTATAAGATGTATTTTTGTCCTTTTTTTCATTAATTCATTTTCTTTCTTTTTTTCCTGATGGGTATCACAGTGGTAACAGGCTACGTTGGTCAGTCTAGACTTCACTATAACCAGCCACACATTCCAGCACCTTTTGAGGGATCGCCAGACGTTCCCAAGCCAACACTGCGATGCAATCTCTGTAGGTCCTGGATTTGTCCCAGGATTTCCACCCAGTAGTATGCGCCTAATACAACTTAGTCAACCAGGGGCCATCTGTGCCAGGGGCCTCTCGACTCCGCAGTCCTTCTGGATTGTCATGCTCCTCACCCTCTCATGGAGAGTAAGCCCTGCAACCCTTCGGAAGAACCTAATTTCTGCAATCTGTCCTTATTCTTTCAGTCACTATCTAAAGCTTGGGAGGTGAGGATAGAGATGTAGATTGACCAGTAAAGTAAGTAGGGTTTTGTCTGCAAATGAAGCTCTTGCTTCACCACCACCAACTGCTAAAATAGCTGTAACACTGCTGTTACTGCTGGCATTTATCAATCTCGCACTCTCTTTTTCCATCACTCGTGGATTTAAGACAGTGTGAAGATCACACAGCCCCAACCTCGTCCAGTGCCTTTCACATATCTTGCAAAATCATCCCATCAGTCTTGCCATCAAGAAGGTTTCAGTAATCTCAGCCACAGAGATGGACTCCAACACACCAGATGCTTCTGCCGCTGACTTCTTAAGAGAAGGCAAGTACTTCTTCCATCGCTCAAGAGTATCCTCAATAGAGGTCAACACTCCCCCGCACTTGCCTAGCAGAGCTTGTGTATGGTTTATCTTCCCCTTCTGAGGCATGTCATGATGCCTGAACATCTTTTGTGTAAGTCTTTTTTCTATGGTCTCTCCAAACTCCTTTCATGCCTGGGATTTTGCTTCTACGACTGATTTAGTAGATTCTGCAGCCCTTCTGGCTCTCCCATACCCCTCCTTTTCAACTTAATGACTTTCCTACCAACTGGTATCCAACAACGCATTCTAGGGTTACTTCCATGAGAGGCACCAACATTCTTCTGGCCACAGTTCATTGCAGCTGACTCAGTGATCGAGGTCCATTCAGACTCAATGTCCCCAACCTCATGGCAGCAGCATCCAGAGGTGTGTTAAATTAGTCACTTCCTGTAGTTTATGCCAGTTTCTCCCGGGTTTACGAGATAAATCTGACCAGCAACAAATCTAGATCATGATCAGATGACAGCTCTATTAAATTCTGAAGTGTCTAAGATCATTGGCCTTTGGTGCAAGGTGTTCTGGTACCAAGTACACTTACGAGCAACATTGTGTTTGAACAAAGTGTCTGTTATTGGCAGTCCATGACTTGCACAGATGTCTAATAATATTTCACCACTCAGGTTCAGATTTACATCATGTTACATTTACGGGCGACTTACATTTATCTCATTTTTGCAACTGAGTAGTTGAGGGTTAAGGGCCTTGCTCAAGGGCCCAGCAGTGGCAGCTTGGCAGTGTTGGGATTTGAACTCATGACTTTCTGATCAGTAGTTCAACGTCTTAACCACTGAGCTGCCACTGCTCCATGATCCGGGAAGCCATTCCTTCCAGTCATGCCCCATTCCCAAAGCAGGATTTCTCTGCAAAAATGCATTAATTTGTTTATCTTCATTAATAGTTTTTTTTTGTTTTTAGGACTTGTGTTAGATCTGTTGTCTCTCCTAGCAACACTAAAACATATGCCAGCTTATCTCGGGACACGCACACACATATAAACCTCAGGATCAAGTCCCTACACCACCATGCTGCACTATACAAGAAATATATTTTTTGCACAATAAAAAATCCTTTTTTGTCTTGCCATTCCAGAATACTGAGGGATTCAACATGAGCATCCCCATGCCTGGCCACCCTGTGAGTTTTTCTGAAGGGATGATTGCTCAGGCGCAGAAAGACGTGGAACAGTTGGAGTCACTAATCTCAGCACATGATGTTGTCTTCCTGCTTATGGACACACGGGAGAGTCGATGGCTCCCCACAGTCATCGCAGCTAGCCAGAGAAAGGTATATTAACTTTCACTGGTCTGAATAATACATCAGTGAAGAAGTCAATGCATGTTTTTCTAGACTATAATTGACTAAATTGCAGCACATTTTATTGGGACACAAATATCTTATAGTACAAAAAATATAGACAATAAAGACATGCTTGCTTTTGTTCAGTGAGTGTGGACTGTAGCTATATTGCGTTCTGAAAGAAATCCTTCCCTTAATGTATCTGCCCTTCCAGCTTGTAGTTAATGCAGCTCTGGGGTTTGACACCTTTGTTGTCATGAGGCATGGCCTTAAGAAACCCAAAGACTCCGACACTGAAGACTCCAGTGCATCATCATCCTTGTGTGCATCGGACTCCTTTTCAGCCTGGACTCCAGCGACACCAGGTAGGACAGATGGGACCAGTGAACACATTATTCAATCATTTTATTTCCTGTTGACTGAATTTGACACTGAATAAAAGGACTCCTTAGTATCTATCCTAGTGGCTTTTTAAATCAAGTCAATACATTATTGAAGAGAGTGCACAGTTCCATCAGTTCCAATGAATGAATGTTATGATTACTGAAATAATGGTTTGGTAGATTTGAACTGGTTGCACCCATTAAAAACGCACCAGCGAAAGTAGTATTTTTGTGATGACTCTCCAGGGCAACCATTTCGCCAATATTAGGACATTTTCCCTTGAACAGCTTGTAGTCAGTCAGCAGGCGTACATTTACGTTCATTCATTCAGCAGAAATAACGTACCATTCCACTGTAGAAAAACCACTGACCAGATGTTAGCAAGTAAAAACATGAGCTATAGTCTCTAACTGTAAGAACAAGATGTTCTTGATTTCCATATGATATACCACGTATGTTAGCTGCTAACTCCAGCAGCAATGGAGAATTGCCAGTTTTGTTTTTAATTTGTAGAGCTGTAAGTGAAGTACATTATTGTTTTCATTGTGTAAGAATCACTTTTTGTCAATGACTAATAGCAGCTTATCATCAGAAACAACGTACTGGTCAAGCATTGTTATTTTCACTCACCTAGCGTTACCTGTAGACCTTTTTTCTTGGCTAGCCAGCGTTTGTTGCTGTTGTGCTGCTAGCAGTGAACTCATCAACTGCCATCATTAATTGTGAAATACTTCCAGATTGTTGTCATTTTGTGTCATCTGTTTATTAGCATGCCAATGTTCACCAAGATTATACCACATAGTATCACATGGTATTGTGTATTGGTATTTGGATAATTTTTTTATTGAGTAAATGAGCACAGTATTGGACTAATACCAGATATCAGTATCAGTACTCTAAACATCAAATATAGAAATATTGGTCAAACACTAGTTAAACACACTGATCAGACCGATTTGAGAGTTTTCCTAATGGGTGTGGCCGTCTATTCAAACAAGCATATTTGATTGACGCGCCTCTATCCGAGACTCCCAGACTACTGTGCTAGGCAGAACTAAATACGATGGTGCAAGGAGAGGGAATAGGGTTTGTTCAACTCTACATTTACCAATGTACCTGGTACAAAGCTTTTATTGATTAGATTAGATTTCACTTGTTAAGTCATTCAGACTTGAAAAAGTGAATGAATAAATTCAACCAGGTATGCACAATTTTGACTGCTGTGTTGGAGGAACAAGTGTTTTCTGAATCGTGATTGGCGAGAGGAAATCTGGTGAAGAGAATTCTGGTGAAGAACAGGTAGACACTGGAATGTCCCCAATTATTCAACTTTGTACTGCAGAGTTTGGCCCACATGACCAACATTAACCTCAAGGCAAAGCAATCACAGATTTCATTTCCCTCTATTCCGCTATAATTAGATCTGTTTTCCATCTATCTCTTTTAGGTGGTTTTGAGTTTCAGAATAAAATGGAAATTCCAGAAAAAAAAGTACTATACACCCATTTTTTTTCTGCTTGGCTGAGGTTGCAGACCAATAAAAGTTAATGAAAGCAGATTATTTAGAATATGTTTCTTCTTCTGATAACAGGTGCTAGAGCCTATTTGAAAAGGTTTTCAGCCCATTTTGCCCATTGTATTAGAAACATTTGTGTTCGAAACTTTTTATTTTTTCATTGGGGTTCATTTCTGAGTGCAGAAAATGTTGAGAATGGCATTTTTATACAACTATGTTTGATTTACACCTGCTGTCACAATCAGGTATTGGAAACAGGGAAATTTTCATTGAATTGAACCTCCAATTAAGTCGCACTTACAAATGGGGAACATGGGGGTGAACTGCAAGTTTATTCATTGTCATATTTAACACATTTAAAACATTTTGTCTTTGACACGATAAAGTAATCTGTTTTATAATAACTGTCTGATAAGAATTTTAATTACTCTATAATAAGAATGAATTGTATTATTGGAAGTTATGATGTGCTATAATCATAACTGTGCAAAAATACACACTCACGAGCCACCGCCATACTAAAATTCATTATGGCCCACCTTTGCTCTCAATACAGCTTCAATTCTTTGTTGTATAGATTATTGTACCCAAGTGTTGGGAGCATGTTGACATGATTGCATCGCATAATTGCTGTAGATTTGTCAGCTGCACATTCATCCTGCAACTCTCCCGTTCTACCACGTCCCAAAGGTGCTCAATTGGATTAAGATCTGGTGACTGGTGAACTCATTGTCATGTTCATGGAAGCAGTTTTAGAGGACTCGTGCCTTGTGACATTGTGCATTATCATGCTGGAAGTAGCAATTGTACGATGGGTAAATTGTTTCTATAAAGGAATGCACATTGTCAGCAACGAATCAGAAAGGCTATGGAGTGAAATCTGATTTTGTAGCCCATCCACATTAATGTTTTCTGTTCACCACGGTTGTAAAGGGTGTTGTGCATAAAAATCCCATGATGAGCAATTTCTGAAGTACTAGTGAATAAATGTTGGTGCATATGGCACCAACGATCACGCCATGGTTCAAGTAACTGAGATCACTTTTTTCCATTCTGACGTTTGATGTGAACATTAACCGAAGCTCGTGTCCTGTATAAGCATGATTTTCTGTGTTTTGCTGCTGCCGCATGATTGGCTGATTGAACAATATCATTGCCCCTGGATCTTTTTCCACTTCATGGGTCTACTGATGAGAATCCGAATGTATACACTGAGGAATTTTCCAAAAAGCATCTGAACACAGCATAATATCATTAGAAGTCTTTAAAGTCTTCTTTTTTTTTTGGACAGTGGAGGAGTGAGTTGGTAAAACTAACGGTCCAGTACCTAGACTTACAGCCTTATACTGAACTGTAATGTGAATGTGGAAGTATAATCAAGCCTGCATTTCATGAATATGTGCTCAGACAAATGTGCCTGCCATGTATTTGCCATTAAAGAACAAATAATAGCAGATAATGGCACAATGCGTTTCATTTCTGATTTTATTAACGCTTGTACTGTTCATATTTTCAGGAATGTCTCTGTTCTCCAACATACCTGGCTATCGACTAGGCTGTTACTTCTGCAATGATGTTGTTGCCCCTGGAGATGTGAGTTTCCATGTTTCCTTTGATAATCATTAGTTCTGATTTGGTGGTAGTATCCAAGAAATGTATCATGATCCATCCATCCCAAAATTGGTCCATATCCATCCATCCATCCCAAAACTGGTCTATACCCATCCATCCATCCCAAAATAGGTCCATATCTATCCATCCATCTATCCATCCCAAAATAGGTCCATATCCATCCATCCATCTGTTTTTCCATCTATTAAATCATATTTATCCAGCCACGAATTAATTCATCCATTTGTCCATAATATCCATTAAGACTCATCCAGCTATCCAAAAAATCAATTCAGTTTGATCCATCACTCCAAAAAATTCAATCTTGTGTATCCTCATATCCATTAATCTAAAAAAATCTATTCAATTCCATTCGTCTACCCATTTATCCACCCAATCCATGTATTATGTTCATATACATATGTGTGTGTGTGTGTGTGTGTGTGTGTGTGTGTGTGTGTACATATATATATATATATATATATATATATGTGTGTGTGTGTGTGTGTGTGTGTGTGTGTGTGTGTGTATATATAGATATTTTTATTTCATTATGTAAAGGGCATGGTGGAACTTAGGTCAAAGAAGAGCATGCCTTTCCTCTTGTCTTTG
>JAOUWY010000001.1:22322926-22335781 GCA_025728095.1 Prietella phreatophila | reverse complement strand
AAAAACTGAACAGGGAAAAATCTAAATTGCACAAGCCTAGGAGGAAAAAATTGCAGTATTTTCCCCATAAACTTTTTTTTGCGCATGTAACTATCAGACAACTTGATCAAAGACTGACATTCATTTTGTGAGGAGATAACACTCAACAGTTTTGGTTGTTACACTAGTAGAAAGAAAGAAAGAAAGAAAGAAAAATGCAAGAAGTTGAACCTTCATCTTAATTCTAGACAACAACTTGGCTTATGTATTGTATGGGAAACTACACCAGAATAAAAGTACAGTTTCATGCGATCAGTTGCTCCATTATTGTGATCCATGGCGGCTTTGGATGGTTAAATGTGTTCATAGGCACAACTTGTGCGTTTCCATCACTTTTTTGACACAAAACAAATGCCAAAACTTTCTAAAAACTTCAAATAACTGGGAATAATTAGTTTAATTAAAAACTGTGTCCCCCCCCCTTACAGATGACTTCAAAATGACTCGGAAACACTAGGAGTGAATTAGCCTGGTGTCTCACTCAATGTTTTATTTATTTATTTTTGCCCCATCATTCTTTTCCTTAGGAATTTTCACAATATTTCAGCAACATGCATAAAATTCATGTTGGAAATCAAAATGTTAAAAAATTAAAAAAATAAAAAAATTAAAATCCTGTCAAACAGTCCCCCCCTTTTTTAAAACAAACAAACAAATAAATAAAACAAAACATCCAACAACTTCACCCCATAAAGCATTTTTTTGTTAAATCGCAAAACATCAGTTTGCTTGAAGCAAAAATATCTACTTATCTTTGAACTCAAAAACAAACAAAAATAAATAAATATTCAACGTTAATTCTGGTAACTAAAATAGTCACACCACTACACTGAATAACATTTCTGCCCCTCAAAAGTTTGCACAACTGATATTCTTTATTCAAACGTTATTTTTTTTTTTGGCCAACTGTCCTGTGTTCCTCAATAATCTTTGTAATAGACTGAAAATAATCTGTGCACTCTTGACTCACAATTGTGTGCTTGCTATTCTCCCTTCACCTTTCATCCTCTGACCTTTCCTCCAAGACCTTGAGGTCATCAGTGTCCATGGTTTAGTAGTGAACCCCCTAAATGTCCGCTCACCAGCGTTGCACCGGCTCGGGGACATTCTATAATCAGAAAAGACATCAGCATTTAATTAGGAGAGTTTTGGGGATTTTAACTCACAACCTTATGGTCCCTACGACAGAACATTAACTTCTGCTCTGCAACCAGCTTTAAACTTTTATCCGTTCATCCCAAATATTTAACTGCTTTTTTCTGGAGACTCTCCTGGAGAGGTGCTGGACATCTGATAGCACCCAACAATGGAAAGGGGCAGAGAAAAACAATAATAATAAAACCATTTCTGCTGCTCCTCATAAGCTCATGTTTATCGAAGCTTCATGTTAGTGTTTGGTAGGAACTGAATGACACCTGTGCTTTTGAAGATCATGGTGGATTTAATGCGTAGCTGTAATCAAAAGCATTCCATGTACAATCACATCACATCCAGTTCATGAAGGTCTTGCTGATGCATGATCTGTGCTTCTGAGGTAGTAGATCGGTGAGGTATCCTAATACCTGATGAACTAATGGCCTTCCATCTTCTTCGGTTACTTTAGAGGCCGGAGATAATCTAGAATCTGGCCTGTACTACAAAATGCTATTACATTAACTATTACTGTTAGGATGTGTAATGGCAAACTCAAACTGCTGTGCACACAGACACACAAATATAGCCCTAAACTACTAAAATACAAACATTTCCCATTTCTACAAAGTTTTGTTTACCCCACTTCCTGTGACGCTGACTCTGGTGATGTGGACCCAATTCTTAAAATAAAATAAAAAAGTGGTTTAATCATATAGCTGTACGGCAGTGTACCAAGATAAAGAACTCAAAAAGAGTTATCAACATCATGCGGTTCTGGTATCTGGTATCTTGTACACGCGATGCAAGAGCACCACTATCTTATAGCCAAAATACAGTTTGATGGCTGCAATTAGAAAAGACGTGCGAATTAGCTAGCTAGCATGCCAGACTTTATTACGCTGCACCTGCCGTCACTTTTAGGCCTCGTCAATAAGGTTTCCAGGCCACCAAAACAATTAACTGGGCAGCGACCATATTTACTTTTAGGTTTTTACATACCTGGAGTGTTAGCTAATAAAACTAATAATATTTTCCCACCCCTGAAAGACATTGTAATTTTCCATCTAGATGCAGCACATCCATAGAGACCAGCAACGAGGTTTTTTTTTTTTAAATCCCTCTTGATATACCACCAAAGGGTACGAACGATCCGTTTTAAAAACCAGTTCGTACAACAGTCGTAATTCATTTTTTCCATTTTTGCCTCTTCGTTTTGTTCCATGCGTGATATACCCACCTGGAATAAATATGACTCATGCCCCTACGCTGTGAATCTCCTGGCAACCTGTATACATAAGACGCATATGGACTTGGGACAAGCCAAAACATAAGAAGCTTAACACAGCACAGCAGTGAGGCATGCGCCGTACACAAATCACAAATCTCACAAAAGAAACGGTGAGCAATTACGGACACGTCTGTCTTCCGGGAGCTGCAGGCGTGTCGGGGCAGTCCGCTGAGACGATGACAAAGAGCGTGCATCAATCTTTCATGAAGAAGAAGGGGAAGAAACATCCCAGAGGCCCAAAGGTCGACTTCCTGTTTGGGTCTAGGCACCAGGTGCTGGTAGAAGCAGTGCTCTGGCAAAGCGCACGCTTTGTAAAGGCATGGAGTTCTGGCTCATTGTTTAACCCACCGCCTGTTGGCATGAAGCCGTCGATGCTGAAGGTGAAACCTGAGCCAGCTGCTCTGCTGTGTCAACACTGAGCAGACCCAAGATTCTTGTTCTGTCCACTATATAGCAATAAACATTTCATTCATCTGAGCATTTAAAAAAAAAAAAAGATTTTTACAGCAATAAATTCATGTTGGAAAATACTCAATATCTCTCCATCTCTGTAATTGCCAAATAAACAAAAAAACAATGGGGACTCAAGACAAAAAAAATAATAATAATAATAAAATAAATAGGACGTGGTGTCCTGTAACACCACTTTTTAGTCTCAGATTTACAACGCCTTTATTCCACATTAATAGTGACCTGAACGCCATCAGTGTACTAGAACTCTGAAAATTATGCTTCAAAAGAAATCCAGCCAAGCAGGTGCATTTTCGGAGAATTTGCACCAGGTTAGGTGAACATTATTACAATGACACGTATAAAGAAGTTGTACTATTTGGACCGGAGCCAAGTCGGACGTAACTAGACAGGGGAATTTGCCACAAGAAATTTCCTGATGAACAACCTCAAAGATCAAGCCATATAATTTTATATCGTGCAACATGATTAATACGATACTCTGATTAATAAGCTAGCATGTAAACAGCAATTTTTTATTAACTTAATCTGATTAAAGTTATTCTCGAAGTAAACACAAATGGAATTAAGGCATGTAATTCCTGTTTTAAAACAGTAAATAATAAAATAATAAAACAGTATTCCTGTTTTAGTCGCATTATCGACGTGTATTACAGATATGTACACACCTTAATCACACTATTAACGTCGTGTGGGAGTTTTCACCGAAAATGCCGGACGGCGTGACGTGGGAACGTAATGACGTGTGCCGTTAATCAAACTATGTTCTATAACATGTAAAACGGGAACATGAAAGGAGTATTCTAAAAGAAACTCATGTAAACACCTTAATCAGAACATTGTCTTATTCAGAATAAGGTCAGCGATTAGATTACTGCTGTCCATGTAAACGTAGTCATAGATCACGGCAATGGTTACAAATCTTTAAACACAGCGTGCTTTAAAACTGCTAGCTAGATAGTTGGTAAAGGAGCAAGCTAATCCTGAAGATTTAACTGACAAATAGTTAGCCACAAGATAAAATCTTTCCATACTGCATCAGTCTTTTCTGGCAACGTAACTGGAACAGACCCAAGACAATCATTTCCAATGTTGTAACGGATTTCACTTGCCCCATCATCAGAATCTAAATCCTGCAAAGGCAACAGCCACCCATGGCCAGCAGTCCAAGACAGCAAAACTGATGTGTAACTTTACTCGCTCCCTCTCTCCCATGTCAATCAGAGGAACACTCACCTATCACTGCCTCCTTCGAGCTCATGTATGGGGAAGAGGACAGTTAGTGTTCACTTTCACTCTGATGTAGCACAAGCGGCAGTTCGAGATTATGTAGAGGATGGCTGCCTGTGTTTCAGAGGAAGTCGGAAGTCCCTGTTTGACAAGTGACCAAAAAATTGGGAGAAAACTAATACAGTAATATTTTACTGTAATTGTCTTTGTAGTTTGGCATAACTATACTCAGCACACACAAAAAACGTCCCTATTTCAGGACACTGTATTTTAAAAGATAAAGCTTTACATAGCTCTTTATTGGAACAGGTTTAAACAATGTTGTTCAATGAACCATAATTATTGTACACGCACCTGTGGAACAGTCCTTCAGACACTAACAGTTTACAGACATCACAGTTATAATAAGTGAGGACACTAAAGAGACCTTTCTACTGACTCTGAAAAACACCAGAAGAAAGATGCCTAGGGTTCCTGCTCACCTGGGTGAACATTCCATAGGCCTGCTGCAGGGAGGCACGATGACTGCAGATGTGTCCAACTGCAATGTCTGTAATGTAAGACATCTGAGACAGGAAGGACGGCTGGTCGTCCTTGCAGTGGAAAATTACATGTAACCGTGTGTGTCCCCCAGATGTGATGGAAAATCTTGCAAAGAACTTGGTGTTGGGGAACATCTCACAGCAAGAACTGACCAATCTGGTGCAGTCCATGAGGACAAGACGCTCTATAGTACTAGTAGGAGACACCAGATACTCACTGTTACTTTTAATATCAACCCCCCTTTGTTCAGGGACTCGTTATTCCATTTCTGTTCCGTAAATGACTGTGAAACTTGTTCAGGTTATGTCTCAGTTGTTCAATGTTATGTTAATACAAATACTTACACATGTTAAGAAATTTGCTGGAAATAAAAGCAGTTTTGAGAGTGAGAGGCCGTTTGTTTGTTTTTTTGCTGAGTTTATATCAGAAATCTCCAAGAGAAATTCCAAGAGAACTCAATACTACAAACTCTACTAGCCTGGTCAAAGGCAGTTATATTCAGTAATGTTCGAGTCATTGGTCGAGTCCTCTAATAGTACTAAAAGGCTTTATACGATTGGCCCAGGGGTGGGGTAAAACCAAGTAGCTTGGAAGATTTTTGCAGTCATTTCCAGCTCACCACCTGACTCGGATCAAAACAGCATAACCAGTTAAAAACCACTCCTTCCAGCTAACTGCACACGTTCTTGCTGAATGTTGTTTCACAGCCATACTGTAGATCAGAGCCAAAAGCGCACGAGTGAGTCAAGGCCTCTCCCTCGAAATGTTCCAGCAAGCGAGAGCATTCCTATGATTCGTCTTAAACGGAACAACTGAAGAGCTTCAGTTGGGCTCAAGGCACGATTGAGAAAAACAGGTCAAGCACATTGTGCAAGGACAAAAGGAGGACGTGCAAGCACAAGAAGAGTGACATCACATCAGTTCAAAACAAAAACACAGACAGTGAAGCAACTGAGGCGAGAAGGTTCAGGTCCTGACTCAGTTTCCTCTCTGCGCACGTTTACTCTAGGGCTGCTCGATTATGGCAAAAAGCATAACCACCATTATTTTGGGCAATATTGAGATCACGATTATTAAAACACGATTATTTTTTGACTTTTGAAACATCATGCATTTATAGAACATTTATATAAAAAATAAATAAAACATTGTGTTTTTAACAGTGGATTCCTGTGATTATAATTCAACTAGATTTTTTTTTTATATTATATAATACAAATAAATTACATCATTATGCCTCTACATGTACTTTCTTTACTTATTTGAGCTTGAATAAGTAAGGAACGTACATGTAGAGGCATAGTGATGTAAATTATTTTTATTTTCACAAACGAATATTGATCTTATATAATATATTATATAATATAATATAAATATTATATAATATTTTATGCTTTTTAATACTTTTACATGAAATTTCCCTGTTTTCCGCATCTATTTTTACGGTAGCGATGTCGCTCTTACATGCTAGGGGAGCACGTCACGTGACACATTTCAGCGAATCACATCGGCAGTAGGGATGGGCGATATCTTATCGTTTGTGATGTACCGGTAGAAATTCTGCCCACAATAAGCATTAGTATTCCCGCGATAATAACAATAAAGCCTAATCGATGACGGATTTCTTTGAGCGACGGTTGGCAACCATATCGCCCATCCCTAATCGCCAGAAATGAACTTTAAGCTTCCTTATCCTGTGGAATTCTGTCTCCTGGTTTAGATCGTCCTGTAGTTTCTAGACAGAGCTCTAGAAAGAAAACGACCGTATTTAGACCAGCTGTCGTGACACTAGAGGAAATGATAACAAGCCCAATGATAGCAAACGTCATTTCTTTCCCACCCGCCACAAATCGAATTGTTTCCAAACAGCTGAAATGGTTTCAACTTTCTTGTTGGCCCGAAGGCGCTCTTTCTGTCATCTTGGCTCGAGCTGAACTAAACATGCCGCAGCTTAGCGGGGAGTGAGTTTGGCCTTTTAGAGAGGGGAAAAAGTGCACCGCTCTAAAGAACAATGCAGTGAGGTTTTTAAAAAGACAAAACTTGAACGTTGCGAAACGGAATGCGGCACAATATTCGTCGATTATTTTGTTTTCATAATCGAAACTGAAACAGAAAACCTTGATTAATCGCACAGCCCTACTTTAAGCCTTATTCAGACTGGATCAGTTCTACCTGAGGAGGTGGTAACGGTGAGCTAGTAAGTTCCGTATTATGGTCACGTGACCTGATCATGATCAGGCGCAATACACGTAGCCGTGCCTCCTACAACGAGCGCTTATAACAAAGCTCAAAAGGATCGGTATTAAAACATTGTTTACGTAGTACGCATGGAATTTGCAGTGTGACGATCATGCGTGCCTGCATCTCTGTGATCTATATCCCAAAGTTATCCCAGCCAAATAGTGACCCATTTTATGGGAAATATAATCGATATTTCAATCTTTAACCTGAATGAAGATCGTCTAGGCAAATGGTGCATTATTCCGGCTCTCCAGACAGGATGTGCCGCATATTCAACCCGGTGTTTCACGGAGAGGAAACACATAACAGTCGTAGCGCTGTGGCGAACATAGTTTAAGCAGGCCTTGAAAATGTGCACTTTTTCCATCACTAGGTCTTGCACACCCAATCCCAATAATCCTAAATGCCTGCTGAGCAGGATTTGTGTCAGACTTAATCTAGGAAGGAATTTATCAGAGCGGTGAAATTGCAGAGTGATTACGAAGAGATTGGTGACTGCGGAGTGACTGAATTGCTGTGCAGACTGTCTGGAGGGCTGCGTGTTCCAGTTCAGATTTGAATCATGTTACAACCCTGACTGAATATAGCTCTTCCTGGTCCGTGGTATAACAGCGTTTGCGCCCTCACCTTGCCGCAGAACCTAGCTAGGAAACTAAACCGGTAACCTACTCGAACATTGATGGCATTTTTCAGTATTTTCTTTAACAAGAGCAAACGATTAAGGGATTTTGCATTGTGATTTACTGTACAGTATCAGTACAGTATCAGTACAGTATCCAGCCAGTTCCAGAAGCAACATTACGCTGATGGAGGGGCAGTAATATCTGCACTGGTTGGGGTAAAAGAAAGCATGAGTGAGTACATAGTATCCTCCACTGAATAAGCTGGAATATGGTAAAACTGCTATGCTAACTGGGATATGCTAGAAATGACCAGATCCTCCTTCTTTTTGGTGGATCTGCAGTCTACATCCAGATTGGACAACAGTCCATCGCAGGGTAACACGTACCCACACATTCACAGTCTGGAGGTAGCCTGCGTGTAGGGGCAAAGATCTGCACTTTATTCTCACACACACACCAATGATAGCAGAGCTGCCATGCAAGGCGCTATCTTGCCATCAGGAGCAACTTGGGGTTCAGTGTCTTGCATGTGGAGTTATGTGGGCCACGAATCGAACCACTAACCCTACAATTAGATGACAACCCGCTCTACCACCTGCGCCACAGCCACCAAATATCCACCAACGCCAATCTGCCTACCAAGGAGAGAAGGTGGGAGGAAATCAGAGAACCTGGATTTTTTTTTAAATCCACAGGAAGACACAGGGAGCTATGAGGTGACAACAATACCAGCTATGCCACCCCTACAACAAACCTATCACTCCACATTGTGATTGCAATTTGCCTAGAAGTATATTAAAACAGCCAAAAATGTTTTTCTACAAGAATATACCAATTTGTTTTCTATGCGGGATTTTCACACACTTTGCAATCGTGTCCAAACAATCATCTGATCTCCTGTATCTGAACCACATCCAGATTATGGACGAAGCTCCTTTCATGGGAGATCATTCGTCTAGGGTTGGAACTCGGCCTTCCGCCATGCTTGTTCTCGTTCTACGTGCGACATGCACACGTTGCGGTGTGTAAACACATCATCAACAAGATCATAGAAATCGCAGGATGGCAAATTTGTATCGTGGGGAGAATACCGGTGTAAATCATGGACAATATGACATGGCGCAGCCCTACGTAGCACTTGGTAATTGTCCGAGATAACATGAAAAGTACTTTCGACGTCACAGAAAAGTTCCAAATCAGTTTTCAAGTATCTAGAGTCGGATGTTGATGGATATAAATTGTCCTCTGATTGGACCAAATGCATTCGTGTTTATTGGACCAGGTTGCATGGTAATAGTCATCTGAAGCTTCTGTTCACAGTACATACACACACGCACACACAATAGAATTAGAGATGTTTATGTTGCATATCAGTATTGCAAAGTAACATCAATATACTTAAAAGCCAATATAAGGGACATCATCCAAATAATAAAATCACGCCATGTGTACATGACTTCTGCACTCCATCCAAAAGCCACATTGTAATGAATGCTGAAAGTTGCATAAAGCAGAACTTACGTTTTTCATCATCAGCGTGCACTAACGATGCTGCTCGTGACAAAACATCCAAAGGTGTTTCCATCCTTGGTGAGACCCTGCTGGAAAATGATAAAGCTCCATATGAACCTCCATGTGAAAAAAATACAGGTGGGGGTGGGGGGGGTGTGTCTCAAATTTCAGCATTTTTTTCCTTCATCTGGGCCGATCCAGTAGCAGCACGAACTGGGATTACAACAGTAGATAAAAGCTCCAAAATACTTCCATCTAAAGCCAGGTGCACACTGCACGATTCTTAATAGTCCTTTGTGACTGTTGCTCGTGAGACTTGTACGAACACGATCCCCGTTGTAAGCCATGTCACACTGTAGGATCTCAGTTGTCATTAATATTGGATTGTACGACAGTCAATACACGAAAAACAGACGCACTCACATGAGGAGACTCGTACGGAGTAGGAGAAGCCACATTACAGGACTGTGCCTCAAATCTTCCCACACTGACTACGTTTTCATGGACAGCAGTAATCTAATTATTGACCATACTCTGATTAAGATAACAATGTGATTAAAGTGTTTACATTTCTGTAATACACGTCCATAATGCGACTACAACAGGGGTACTCCGCCTGTCTTAATTCGATTATTGCTTACTTCGATTATGACCTTAATTAGATTAAGGGAAGTAAAAATTGCTGTTTACATACTAGTTTCATAAGTAGAATATGGTCTTAATCAGATTAAGAATGGATTATTGTTGTCCATGTAAACGCAGCTACTGACAGAATTTAATCTGAGGAAAAATTTGATCACAACGGCCGTTAATTGTCTGTCAGCAAACACATCAGACTAGCGATCAATGACTACAGATTTTGTCCTAGGATTATAGGAATCTTTTAGGTTTCTTAAACTTCCTAGAATCCTAGCTTCTTAAACCTAGGATTATAGGAATCTTTTAGGATTCTTAAACTTCCTAAAATCCTAGATTCATAAACCTAGGATTATAGGAATCTCTTAGGATTCTTCAACTTTGTCTCAGACAACCAAATCGTGGGCGAAATCGTACAGCGTGGACCCGGTTTAATCCGCGTTTCCTCCCTTATAATAAACTCATTCATTAAACCATCCCTTAAAACTTCTCTCTTATTTGTTATACCCCAGTCCATACAGGGGTTATCGGTCTTTTTGTGATCGTTTGAGGACAAAAATCCTTCGGTTCTGCTGCGGATTTTTCTCTCTCCATAATGTCTAATGAAATTTGCAGTCATTTTGTGCTTCGTTTGTTTTTGTTTGTTTTTTTTTGCAGAAAACCACTCGAATATCGAAAATGATTCTTAGCTCTATTCCTGCGAGTATACGATTTGGCGAGATCGTAGATTCGGGCCAAGACGCGTCGTGTGACGTCACGCGCGTGGTAATGACGTCCCACGACGCGTCCTGGCCCAAATCAACGATCTAGGACTGATTTAATCTCTCAGGCTCATCTACACTATAATCTGTCCTGTCTAGCTGCTTATTCTCGACTTATATCTGGTTCGTATATTAGAATTATTTTGTTGATACATTTGTTGTTTTCAGGATATTTTAATGCACTTTTTCCCCCTATTATGTCTGACGTGCAGCACTTTGGGCGCACACACACGCACATTCCTAACATACCGCCTCAGTATTTACACGGGCTAAGGGTAACATAAAGGAGTAAAACTAGCATGTGTAGAGATTAAGATCATATTCATATGTTATTTCTCCCTAAAAGATGATCCAGTATTCACTTTCACAGTAAAAAGATTTCCTATTTATTTCCTCCAACTTTTTGGTGTTGCTCTTTAGACTATTTTAAAACTCGTAGCGCAAATATTATTATCCCGTGATCTTAAAACAGAAGTCTTCCCTCATTTTAAAGGTTAACTCCTCGGAGCTTCAGGTGTAAACAAACTCGGTCCAGTGAACCGACCGGACCTACATACCCCTGCGGAGCGGCACTCGGGACCGGTCCGACACCGAGAAACCTGCTGCTGCTGTTTCACGAAAAGAAAGAAATGCCGGAAAAACATCCGCGAGTAGTTTGAATTCCACGGGAAAGAGCCGAACTGTGCTGCGAGTTTTCCAAAGTTTCCGTGTGAAGAAACAACAACAACACCCCCAGCGAGGCGCGCGCGCTCTAGAAGAATGATAGGAATGAGGGAATTCTCTTCCTGGCAGGTGGCGCGAGAGGAGATTTCTGATTGGCTGAGCGTGGCCCAATGAGATCAGCATATATTATGCAAATGAGCTGATTACATCACATCCTAGTAACAGGTAGTCAGAGATGGGCGAATGTGTGCGTGTGCGTGAATGGTAAATGGCGCACTTATATAGCGCTTTTATTCGAAGCGCTTTACACTGTGTCCCATTCACCCATTCACACACACACACCTTGGGAAAGACACTGAACCCCAAGTTGCTCCCGATGGCAAGCTAGCGCCTTGCATGGCAGCTCTGCGTGAATGAGACACAAGCGTCATTTACCATTTGACAAGCAGTTATCGAGAAAAGCAGCCAAAAAACAAATCGCGAAAGTAGATCCTTCATCAAGTAAGAGAAGATCAACTTTATTGATCCCACACTAGGGGAAATTCCCTCTTTACAGTAGCTCAATTACACAAAACAGATAAGAAAGAATACACATTAAATAGGAATATTTTATTTATATGTATATATAAAATATTCCTGTTTATATATATACACACACATACATACACACACACACACACACACACACATAATATAGAAATTGTATGTGATTGTGCCCTGCGATGGGCTGGCACCTTGTCCAGGGTGTACCCCCCTTTGTGCCCGATGCTCCCCCTGGGATAGGCTCCAGGTTCACTGTGACACTGAACAAGGAGTAAGCGGTAGAAGATGGATGGATGGATATAATAGGAATAGGAAAATAAGAATAATAGTAGTAAAAAAATAATATATATACAAAAAGTTATATAACTGTAATATGTACACTATGAACCCCTCAAAGTACAGTATGTACGGATGAATAAGAATATTTACATTTACATTTTACATTTATTCACTTAGCAGACGCTTTTATACAAAGCGACTTCCAAATGAGAAATATACAAGCAAAATATGAATATATACAGATGAGTAACACCTCGTTTATATACAGAAAAGAGACAAATGCAACACTGAACAGTTCACAGTAGAAATTGAGTAACAAATAGTAATAAATGAATAAATATACATTTGTGCAGAATTTCATGTATGCATTGGTTGATGTTGAAAAAAAAAACAGGGCTACATTATGTTGTTATGGATAAGTGACAAACGGGATATTGCACAGTTCACAGTAGAGGATGAGGAACAAGAGATTTATAAATAAATAAATGTTCATATTGCAGAATATGCAAAAACAGCCAGCAGTGCCACGTATTATTGTTATTGCGCTCCTTCGTACACTGCTGCAGGAGCTGCTTAGGGACCCCAATGTCTCATATGAGAGGATTGAGGTGAGAGGAGTTGCCCTTGATTGATGCCAGCTCCCCCACCACCTCTATGCTGTCCAGAGTGCAAGTCTGGACACATTTCAGACACATTTCCATCCATCCATCTTCTACCACTTATTCCTTCTTCAGGGTCACGGGGGGAAGCCAACCCCAAGGAGCACAAGGTACACCCTGGACAGGGTGCCAGTCCATCGCAGGGCACAATCACATACACCCATTCATACACTACGGACACTTTAGACACGCCAATCAGCCTATCATGCATGTCTTTGGACTGGGGGAGGAAA